>PVIC010006620.1:0-41280 GCA_004025085.1 Thryonomys swinderianus
ACACACACACACACACACACGCACACAGAATGAATCCCCAAGGAATGTAAAAATAATGACAGATAAAACAGAAAATTCAAAACTTAAAGTACTATGTTATTCAGATATATTTTTAATTGGAGGAAAAGTTCATTTTCTTGTCTTTCAACTAAAGACAAGCCAAACTAAAAACTTTGTAATAAGGCCTGCAAAATCTGGCCAGAAAACCAGCAAAAACCTTCCTCCCATCCTACCAGTCTGGTGCAGAAGCCACTCAAAGAAACGCAGTGAAACCTTCAAGAAGAAAAGAAATCCGAGTGAGGTTCTGTACCAATTCTAGCCCAACACCCGAGTTTCTGTGGCGGAAGCAGACACAGACAGCACAGCCAAAGCTCTGAAAATTATATTCCACTAAGTATGTACAACCGCACCACAAGGAGAGCAAAGCACACCTTATAATCTGCACCTGCTAAATTAAGTGAAACAACCTGCTCCAGACAGAAGGGATGGAAGTCTCAAATATAATTTTCAAAATGCACGTAACAAACACAAAATTACTAAATGTAGTGACAAATAAGACAGTAACCAATTCTCAAGAGAAATAACAATAAACAGATGCCAACCTGAAATGACACAGAAGTTGGAAAGTTAATGCTTCATGGGGGAAAATGAGTACCTGTAAAATAATTAAATAAAGCAAAAATTCTCAGCCAACAAAATAAAAGCTGTTCTAAAAATGGAAATTTTACTGTTGAAAAACATCTGAAATTTTAAATATTCTCCAAGTGAATTCCCATTACAAGTGAAAGTGAGCAAGAGAAAGGTGAACCGTATCAAAGTGTCAAGCAGTGTATTAAGGTGAACCTTAGGAAAAGAAAGCAGTATCTGGTGTTAGTGTGTGCTTCTCTGAACCCATGGAGGTAAAATTCATCAAAGATAGCAGGGTCATATAATCTAAAGGTGCAAGGCATGACATTAGAGAATATGTGCGTTTCATTTCAGTGATTACTACTTTGAGACTGTGAACAAAACACAAAAATCTTTGCATTTAATATTTTATTTTTTACATTTTAAGTTGAGAAATTAAAAGGAAAATATATATGTAAAAGTGCTAAGTTCAAGGAAATACAGTTTACACAAATAAGTTAAATGTAATTACGCGGTCTTATTCTTGATATATATTTAAAAATATTTAGGATTTTACTCAAAAATTTCATTGAATATTGAAGAGAGATTATAATTTAGTTTTTTAGAAATTTGACCATGCAAACACTTTTTTCATCAAACCAAGTAGTGTATGACAGACACCTTATCTTCAGAAAAATGGTTCTAAAGATTTTCTGCAGTATATATTTGTAATAAGGTCAAAGGAATCTATATCCCCAAACTATGTCTCTGTTATCTCAAGAGTTGGTAGTGTTTATATTTGTCCTACTATTTTGGTTCATACTGCATATCAATAAAAAGAGTCACTGCATGAAATGTTTCTATTTATATGATAGCTCTTAGCCTGTGTGTATTTTTTTTTAAAACCTATTGTAAAGATCACCCCACTACTGATTTATATCAGGGGGTTAGGCTAAGGTATCATTACCTTTCACTCAAGAATTAGTGCATTAAGAAAAAAAGAAATACTGCTTAGGCAGGAAAAGATAGTTTATGTCTTACTTTTTTTCATCTCTGTTACAGAAAACTCAGAAGAATTATATATATCCAAATATAGAAACTGTATTCAACAAGAACATTTTTTTTCTTCGTCTATAGTCTCAGTAGCTACCTTCAAATTGTATTGATTTTATTGTAACTGAGAAAAATGTTAGCTGAAAGTACTGAAAGAACATTGCTCCTCTATAACACAGTTTCTCCAGAATATATTTGGAGTTCCACATGTTTTTAAGGTTCTCTTTCTTCATAGAATGTGCCCTGATTGACATAGATTCAGTGTTTTATTCTGTGTAACTTCTCTTTTTCAACAATAGCACCACTCTCTGCTTTGTCTAATACTCAGCTGCTGAAGATGAACTTCATAACTTGAAGAGACAGCATGTAAAAATAAATCTCTAGGCACTCAACAATTTGCATTTTCATATAACAAACATATCTTTGAATGTGTGCAGTGCTCCAGCAACAGGGTTATATAAAACTAGCTTACATCTTGTCTTCTATGCACTTAGGATTATTGAAGTGACTAAAGTTACAGTAGAATGCAATAAACTTCCTCTAAGAGGAGCCATAATATACTACGATATTACAGAATTATATCATTTCATATTAACCTAAAAATTTCAGTATGAAATATTCAGATTGATGGACAGAAATCTTCAGAAGCTCTCTGTAATGTCTGAAAACGGGTTCACAAATTCGAAGAACTTTGAGGGATCAGATATCTTTTCTCCTTGGTATTTGTGCTCTTAGTTTTTTATCAGTCCACGTGTACAGCACATGAAGCATACAGTCACCTTGGGAGTCGGGTGTACACACGTAATACAGTTTGCTTCTTTTAAAAATTATTTTCATCTTCCTTACCCTCAGATTTCCCTTTTCCCATTTTAATTCTTATTGATATTATGTATCTTACCTCACTTTCATGGAACATAATACTTATATTCACTGAGATTTTTAGGTCCCTGCACATGGCATATCTTTATTTTACTAATTTTTAATTGAGTACTTCCAAATAGGAGTAGTTATATATCGTTCTATAATATTTAGCATTTTTTTGGTTAAGAATCCACTAAATTTATTTATCTTTTTTGTTTGTTTGTTTGTTTGTTTTTGAGACAGGGTCTCACTTGTAGTTCAGGCTAGCTCTGAGCTCACTATGTAGCCCAGGCAAGCCTCGAACTCAGCAATCCTCCTGTCTCTGCCTCCCAAGTGCTGGGATTACAGGTGTGAGCCACCACGCCTGGCACTATTTATCTTATTTATTGATTGAATTCTTTATTGATACATTTTATATACAGTTCACAATCACACTCAACATTGGGGAATTTGTACCAGTATAGGACAGTTCATTCTCATTTTTACCCATATCCCTACCCACCCACAACCCCCACCCTTTATATCCATGTTATTTCTATTTCTTTTTAAATCATATTTATTCTTTCTCATTGCATTCTCCCATCACATTCCCTTTGAATATTTCCTATTTTAGAAAATCTATCATACATTCTAGAGCTCATTTATATCTCCAGTTGTCATACCAGAGAAAAGATACATATCTGTGTATTTACATATCTGTGATCTATTTATTTCACTTATTAGTGTATCCTCAAGGTGTATCCATTTGCACATAAATGAATGAAACATCGTTCTTTATGGCAGAGTAATACTCCATTTTTTTTTTTTAACCACATCTTCTTTATCCAGTCAACAGTTGATGGGTGTCTGGGTTGTTTCTAGGATTGGGCTATCGCCAACTGAGCTGCTATGAACATGGGTGTATACATATGATTTTAAAATATGATTCTTTTAATTCCTTTGGGTATAAAATGGAAGTCCTATAAGAACTGTCTTTTAATCCTTATAACCATTAGGTGACGTAAGTGTATTATTCTTGTTTAATGGAAGAGCAATCCAGTCTCCAGAGGTTAAATGTCTTAAGTATAACTCTATAACTTGTAAGAGATAAAACTAGAATTTGGCCCCACTTCCTTTATTTTCAAAGCTGTACTCTCTATCCTTTATTGTTATGACAGTATTTTTCAATTGAATTCTTTATTGGTACATTTTTACATACAGCTCACAATTATGCAATATTGGGAATTTGTGCCAGTATATGACATGCATTATTTCTCATTTTTATCCATATCCCAGTTTTTGCTGTAGTCTCTAAGTCTTTTCAGAAAATAATATAAAAAAACATTGTACTCAGTTAAATCAGTTCTAGGAACAAATATCTGTATTATTCTTAGTGTATCATTCTTACTGTTTTTATTGATATGTTAAGCCTAATACCAGTTTTACCTCTCAAATACCTATGTATTTTACTAGAAAAATAAAGATGTGATCCTTCATTACTAAAGAGGGGATATTTAATTTTTATCAAGATATAATGAGTGTGTTGAACTAGGTAGAATAAACATTTATGTTTGACTGTGTAGTTTATTCACCTGGATAATGTAAGCAACTGCCAGCTCCGTTTTGATGCCTAAGAAAGAGACTTTTTAATGAACAATTGGGCTTAATTCTCTCTGTTCAAACACACGCACCGCTGGGAGAATTCAGTCCCACTTAAATGGAAGGTGAGTGCGGAAATGTGTTGAGTAGTGTTGATGCATTTGGGCTAAATAACTATGGATGACATTTTGTGAATATCTTGTTTATGAATATGTTGATTAGAAAATACAAGGCTTGGTCACCCTGCTGGGGCATCTGGTGAGATTGTAAAGTAATTTATCTAGGATTCCTCCTTAATTTTCCTTTCTATTTTTATGTTAGACTTATCACCTTTCTGTCCTACCTGAGGAGATACCCTATGTTACATACTAATTGTGAATTCCATCCTCCCTAATTCAGCCTATTTTTTAATATCTTCCCTGCCAGCTGCAAGAGGAAGACAGACAAGATGAGGCCTTTCTACTGTCAGACACTGACAGAGCACAGAAATATAGACAGATGGATAACAGATAGTAGGGTTCTAAGTACCCTACAATTTATTGAGGCAAATAGAGGAGAGTTGAGTGGCAAATTACCTGTACTGTTCACAAACCAGCAGGCATCCCTGTTTGCCAGCTATCCGAATTGTTTCTGGGTAATTTGGCACATTTCAACTTTGTTGTGCTATATCTGAAGGTATGACTTTGAGTTTTGAAAATCTCCTGTTGTGAAAGCTCTGCCCAACAACAAGCAACATTGAGAATGTAATGTTCAAGAAAAATGCACCAATCTTTATTTTATAGTCCCACAAAAGAAAATTTAAGATCTGATCTTCAAAAATTTTAAAAAGAAGAAATAACTTATGTCTGTTAGTATTTACAGACCTTTCTTCCATTGTGAAACTTTGCCATCTACAGTATTCCCACTTAGAAATTTAAATGTGATAATGACAATGATGGATCTTATATATGGAAGTTAATTCTCAAAATCATATTTTTCACCCTGTAGCAAAAATAGAGGGGAATCATATAAAAATGGTATAGATTACTGAATTACAAATTTGTGATTCACAGAAATAGTTTTATGATATTCTTTGGGGAAAGAAAAGAGGGAGTGCTAAAAAAAATCCAGAGTTTAAATTGGTATAGGAAAAACAATGTTAAGAAGATGTAAAGAGAATAGTATATCTTATTTTATTTTACTTTCCATCATAAATATATTATAAAAGGACCATGGACATCATTATTCTCGAGGCTTTATTACATTTTTTAGAAGTTATAGTATATAGGAAATTCTTAGAAATAATGTTATCAGCAATAACATGACCCAGCCTCCTTAATAATTTAAGTATTGAAAAGTGCAAAATTACTTTTTTTCTTTACAGCTTTTGGGTTCACATTGCACAGTTTCACTAAAACAAAGATATTCTAAAAAGTTATTGCCATTATTTGTGTAAATGTTTCCTGAAATAATTTATAATGCTTCACTCATAATTAATGAAACCTATTTTTGGTGGCTTGCCTAATAGTAAATGATATAACGGCTGCTGGGAGTTTAACACTGAACAATACATACATACACACATATCTCAGGTTCATGGAGTCTTCCTGGGGTCTTCTGTTCTGATTTTTAGACTACTACAATTGAATTTACTAGATTCGGTCAACAGCATTGCAATTTACAACATCCCAAATCAAAGGAGTCATCTTTCTCAGCTACTAATGCAAAATTACTCTTTCCCAGTTTTCACATTTTAGTAAATGACTTTACCCTTTATTGAGCTACTCAAGTCAGAAAGCTCAAGTAACTTCTGATTTCTCCGTCTTCCTCATTTCCAACAGTCACCCAAAGATTAAGTCTTATCACTTCCAAAAGTTTTTTGATTTTCATATAATTCCTCAGTTCACAACTGCTTCTGCTCCAGCATCTTTCCTTAACGCCCTGCTAAGCATTCTCTGGGCATTTTTTTTCCTTTTTCTTATTCAGTGACCTAATTGCAAGGAAGGTCTTATTATGATACCATTTTCTTCTTCATCTGGAGGGAATTCAGTCAAGCTAGAAGTTTCAGCCCAAATTTTACTCTGTCATAGTCCTAAAACCAAACAACAGGTAGTCTTACATCTGTCTATATTAATGCTCACTACCTTGAATATTTTTTCTAACATAGATCTCACTTCCCATAAACTGGAAAATTCCAACCTATTTCATTAAATTTCAATTTTTTTGAAAGAGGGGCCCTTTATCCACAAACACTTGGCTTAGTTACTGATGCAAAAGTGCTTGGATGTTATCTCTTCATTATGTTCCATTGATCCTCCTGCTCTACGCGCCCATCTTTCTTTTTTTCTACATGCTCCTCTCCTTATCCAAAATAATTTTATATTCTTTAAGATTCAAGTTGAACATGTTCTCAGAGTCAATGGTCCTATCATTGGCAATCCCCTTCTCGTGTTCATAATTAGATAACAACAAAGTAATTTCCCCTTCATGTAACAATGATCATATCTAGCTCCTCTTCCACCCCACTCACTTCCTGTGGTTTGAAGCACATGCCTTTCCGAGTGCTTTGTGTAAAGATACTTGCGGTAAGAACTTTTTGAATGGATATCAGTTTTGCTGATTCAGACTCTATTCCCTTGCATCAGCATAGATCTGTGTTTGTGCTCCTGAGACACATGTCTCTGCAGTGATTTGTTTCCACCCACAAAGGGCCTCATATTTCAGATGACCAAGGGGTACTGTCAACTTACCCCGCATTTGTACCATATTTAATTGCACCAGCTAATTGAATGCAATCACCACCCATTTTCTGAAGTAGAAACTTTAGAATAATTGTTTTCTAAGCACCCCCCAATCCTTTCATCAACTCCAACAGCAAGACCTTTAGAACTATCTCCAATTTATTCATCCAGATTTTTTTCTATATCCATTGAACCCATCGTGTTTCAAGCTGCCATCATTTCTACCATCATTTTTTCCACAGTATTTTCTCAAAGATGTCCCTGTTTGTTTTTATCTTTCAGTAATTCATTCACTACATAGAGCAAATAAAATGTTTTTATAACCATAAAGAGGAGCACATGACTCATTTGCTCCAAAAACTTTGGGGGGGGGCGGGTCATAGAAAGTATAGGTAAAATATCCTACAAGGTCTTGCAATATCCGATAGATTACTGCTGCATGAGGTTTCCCTGTAGCGACCTCACCTCTGTCTGCCAAATATGCCTCTCTGCATCTGTAGGGAGTCTTATGGTTCAAACCTTTTTCAGCCTTTTCTCTTAACATTCTTTCTACCCAGAATACACTTTCCTTACCTTCTGTGTGATCAGTAATTTTAGTTCCTTGCTTAGGGATCAGTTTTAAATGGTAGTCCTGCTGGACTGTTCTTGTCATATTACATGAAACAGTCACCATATTCTTTTTAATTTTATTTGAAATAATATTTTCCTAGTAGTAACTGTCTTCATAAACCCTATTGCAATTGAAATGACCCAGTTTTTCTTGTGGGTGCCTACATTTGCTGATGGAATACAAAATTCATGGGACCTGGAATAATATATGTTATTCTAAAATTGGATTTATTTCAGCCATTCCATAAACACTTATTCAGTGACTTAAAAGGTTTTATTAAAATAATTATGATCATTATATTGTGGGATAAGAAATGAGAAGCTTATATGGATAGATATGAGTTTGAATGCTTAGGAAATTAACAACTTTATGATTTGGGAGAGACATACAAACATCTACATCATTAGCGGTAGTTTCCCTTCCTTTAAAACAAGCATATAGGTTTGTTGTAAGGCTTTTGGGAAAGTGAATGCAAGTCTAAGACAGAAAATTGTTCTGTGTACACAACAGGAGAGCTATGGGAAATTAAGATACATGTTAGATTAACAGTCAATGTTTTTAGAAACAGTAGCAGCATTTAGCCTTTCTTCCTGGTTAAAAAAAAAAAGTAGCAATAACACCAACATGGCTATGTAAAACAAGAAAGGGAATTTTAATCTAAATCTTACAAGAAAGAAAATATATTTTAATATTTTCTATGTTGAATTGTTTTTAAAATGTCTGTTCACTTATATTTGTATAATATATTCAAGCATATATCGATCTTTAAGAATAACTAAAACAAAGTCAGTTATGTTGCATCAGTGGGCACTGTGATAATTTCTAAAACATGATCAGATCAAAATTCAGAGCTGTAAAACTCACCACCACCATCCCGGTTTGAAAGTAGTATGAATATTTTTAAAATGTGATAACTGGTATACATTTCTGAATATATGATCTTTTGTACATGTTGATTGCACTTAGAATTTTTCTATGGTTTAATGACTTTTATATTTCAATGACTTTTATTTTAGGTAATCACCAAACCTGTATTGTATTATTTGGAAAAAAGGTTAAAAACTTTCCTTGTCTTCCTTTTTAATAGTCATTTCCACATTCTCTAGCTAGCTTTTAACCTCTGTGCTATTTTGACATGGAGATTAAAAATATCCTCTACCTAGCATAAAATGTTTGACCTTTTACATCCTAAAAGAAAAGGATATAGAAAAAGATGGTGATATCTGCTGGTGGAGTATATTCAACTCTATAAAAAATCCCTGCATGTCACATTTTTATTATGTAGCTTTGTTCATCAACCATTTTCCCCCCTGTGTATTTGTGTCACGAAGATGTTTGATTCAATTTTATGTATTTTGTCTCTTTTTATTTCTAACAGGAAACATTAATAAGGAAAAAAAGATTAGACCTGAGGTTTTGAGTTCATTGCATGAGAAAGAGGACATGTATGGCATGCATAGTTTGAAATAAAAAGGATTAGGAACATTAGATGGCTAGATAATTGAGTTGTAGCAGCCTGGACATTGCATTAATATATTTTCAGTGAAAAAGGAACTATCACATTCACTGTGAACTCTCAGAAGCTCATAACCAGTTTACATTGGCCTTTGCTGGTCAATTTGTTTTGCAATTATTTGTTTAGTCAATTACAGTCTGTCCCTCATGTTTTGTAGCAGCCTCTTGAACACATATATTCTTTAATTTATGACCCAGAAATATGAAGTATATTTTTATCAAATAAAATATATTAAATATTATTTTTAATTGAATTCTTTATTGGTACAATTTACATACACCCCACAATCACATGTAACATTGGGGAATTTGTACCAGTATATGACACAAGTCAATTCTCATTTTTTTTTTTTTTTGAGACAGGGTCTCGCTTTGTAGTTCAGGCTGGCCCTGAGCTCACTATGGTGCCCAGGCAAGCTGCCACGAACTCAGCAATCCTCCTGTCTCTGCCTCCCGAGTGCTGGGATAAGTCAATTCTCATTTTTACCCACATCCCCACCTACCCACACCTACCCACCCCCTATATACATGCTCTTTTATTTTCTTTCAGAATCATATTTATTCCTTCCCCTCATTACATCCCCACACCAAAATTTCCCTTTTAAACTTTTTTAGTTTTAATGTTCAAGGATAGCTTTCTTAATCGCCAAAGAGATAGTCTCAGACAATAGGGGTGTCAACTCAGCTCAGGATTAGGTTTTGCTATCCAAGTAAGTGATCATAAATTACATGCTTTTGCAAAGTGTTGATGAATCCCTGAGTACCCCCAGTGATCCACTGAAGTCTCTGGAGGTGCACATGCCCTCTAAGCTGAAGGTACTGTATGGACTATTGTGAAGATATCGTGTGCTTTTGCTCTTAAACTCTGCTTATCACTCCACGACCAACTGATGACTTTTGAATGACTATTGTACACCTAATGTCAGGGACCTTACATTAAAATTCAAAATTAATACACTTCCTTAGATTGCTTAGCATTCTTTTTGGAGACAGAGATAGCTCCCAAATGGTTTCAGAATTTTAGTAGGTGAACAGGAAGCAGTTTGATTTTATCAATTACCACATAAAATTTGAGTCATTTATTATCACTGGAAACATTTTCCACCTGTCCGTGGTCTTTACTGCTGTACAAGCAATTACCTGAAAACTCTGTAGCTAAAAAGTGAACATTTTAAAATATTGTCTCATCATTTTGAGGGTCAGATAGCTGGGTAGAGTAATGTTGTGTGATTTTTCATTCCAAAAGACGTGACTAGCTTTACTCAGTAGAATTTAGCTGGCAAATGTCCTGTTCAGGAGGATCTGAGAGCTGTTACTCAGACAGTGAATTTATAGCAATAGCCAGGGCACAGCTTGGACTGTCCACTGCCAATGTCCACAGTATTATCTGTCTCTGGGCAGCAGGTTTTCTTACCTGCCAACCCAAAGCTCTTGGATGGAATTTCACAAGTGACACAAGCAGAGATTACAAAGCTTCTTACGACCCAGCTTGAGTCCTAGAATATAATTTGCCCTGTTTTTTTTTAATTGACTTTACTATAACATTTTATATATACATTATGATCACATTCAACATTGAGTGTTAGGTATTGTGAGGTAGAAAATGTTCTAAGGAAAAAGGGAGTAGGGTTTAGTAAAGAAGGGAAAGAAAACAATAATGGTTTTAAGAAAAGAAAAGAAAATAAAGCTTATTAAGAAAAGGAAATAAAGCTTATGGGGAGTGATAGGGAAGGCAGGATAATGGGGAAAAAATGAGAATCAAGATGTGTCATGTACTGATACTAATTTACCCTGTTTTAACGGTGAACAAGTCACTACACCAGCCAGAATTTGAGAAAAGGAGTCAGGCCCTGCTATTCAATAAGAGGAACAGCAAGGAATTTGTGGCAATATTTAAGCTCTCAGATTGCCCTTGCGTCTCCCATCCATTCTGCATTGCTATACAATCTAATTCTAAATGAGCTACTCTTCAAGGTAATTGAGAAGTGCATGTGGACAAATCTAGTGGAGTCTCACTTTCTAAGTCCACTTGGTAGCGTTGGAGAGAGTTAATAATACCTTGATCTTGAAAACTTCCTCCTCGCTTGCCGTTCTCACTTTGTTTTCTTCTAAATTTACTGGTCAGTTTCTCCTCTCTGTCTCTCTCTCTGTCTCTCTCTGATTCTACTTCCTACAAATACAGAAATTCTCCAGAATATTATTATGGTTTAAAAATGTTATCATTTGGGGGGAATAAATATTACATTTGTGCTCACATTTCCCATATTTATATCTTCCACATTTATTTTTTCACTGACCTGAAAATACACATAACCAAATAAATGTCTGCTATCATCACTGCATATTTCATAGACATATCTAGCAACATATTTAATTTGCAATTTACTGTATTTATTGTGTCCTATTTTACTTCCATCTTCACTCTTATTGTACGCTATGTCAATACATTATACGCTCATGTACTTTGATATTGAAACCAGAAACAGATTGTTCCCAATATTTTCCTCACCTTTTTAGTTGTCAATTCCTGATGCTATCTCCAAATTTTACTTTGTCTACCTTTCTCCAGCTCTTCTAAGAAACTGCTGTCTCTCTGTATACAAAAATAAATAAAAAAGTAAAAAGTGGATTCCAAGAATGTGAATTGTTTAACATAATTTGTATGTTAAAACCGACCACTAGACCCAGTGAAGAACGTGCTTTGTGATCCTAGTCATAGTAAAGTTCTGAAAGACCTAAATCATCTGGATCCTGTGTAGTTTCTAATCCCTTCTAACACCATTCTTTCTATCCTTGAAAATAATATGAGAACTCTGACTGGAAACATATTTCCTAGAGTGTTTCTATTGACTTTGTCCTTTTGTCCACAATTACACCTTCATTTCTTTACTCTCTCCATGGCTGCTCTTTGTTTCCTTTTCACTTGCAATATTCTCGGAGGATCTGTGGCAAGTTCAGTAGTTGTCCTGCCAGAAAGATACAATGAACTCCACACCCTTGTGGGTAGAATTTTATTTAGAAGGAGAATCTAAGCAGATGTAATCAAGTTAAGATGAAGTAATTAGAATGGATCCTGATCCAACATGACTGAAAAAAACACAGAGTTGAAAGACTTCAGTGATGTAAAGATGTGCCGCATATGGCCAACATGGCCACATGGTGGAAGAAGTGAAGATGGAAAGGATTTATCTGTAAGCCAAGGAAGACCAGAGACTCCTAGCAAATGCTGGAAGCTAGGAATGGTTGCACAGGATTTCCCCATATAAGGGAGAGCCCAGTGCTATTTATATTTTGTGTTCACACTTCCCTCCAGAAGTGGGAGGAAATAGAGTTCTCTTTTTCTGAGCCACACTATTGAACCTACTGTGTTACAGGAGCAAGAGATAATAATATGAATCTCCATACTAAACCTCTTTTATTTTGGATTATCCTTTATGTGTTACTTGTTCCTGTCCAACCTGTATCATATCTTAAACTTTTGCACACATTAGTCTACTCTGCTGGTTAGGGTTCTTTTTCTGTGGTCAGTCAGCACGTCTTCCATGTGCACACTTTCTCCCTGAGACAAACATGGACATCAATCCATTACTTGTAAGCAGGAAACTGAGAAGCACTGTTGGAGAAGCCAAAGATATGATGGCTCTGGAGAAGATGGTGACTAAGTACGTCAAACGCTGAAATGGGATTTGAAGCAGAAAAAGCCCATCGGATTGTATAATCTTATAGAAGCAATTGGTGACCTTTCAGGCAAATGGGTAGGGAAAAAACATATTGTCCCAGCCAAACACTGAGATGGATATGGAGAGGCGCGAGATGCAGGTGTAGAATGCCCTTTCTGGAAAGCTGGCATTGAAAAGAGGAAGAGCAGTAAAGGAGCCTCAAAGTTTCTTCGAGTCTCTATCTAACTAAAATGGCAAGAACATTTTAAATTAAGGTAGGCTTGCTGTTTGTTATTGTTAGGAGAAACCTGTCAGAATTGTGGATTTAAGAATAAAGAATTCAGTAGACAAAGTGGAGATGCCATTATAAATTTAAATCATAAGGATTTTCAGCAATACTGAAAACAGCAATAATAATAATAATAATAATAATAATAATAATAATAATAATAAAGACTAGATGCCTTTGCAAAATTTCCTACCCAGGAAAAAGAATCTAGATAATGATGAAAATATACAAAATGTCATAGAGAAATTTTTTAGCTTTTTATTTCATGATTCCTATTTCGAGTATCTCCTTTATTAAACCATAAATATTTTCAGATGTAGGGTTCCCTTTTTACATAAAAATATGGTAGAAAAGGATATTTTAAGAAGCATTTTTATGTTTTTGCCATATATAGTTCATATGTAGTAGTAAAGCTCTAGTTCTTAATTTTAATTCAAACTAAATGTGTCGGTTACCTTACCCCACGCGGAGGAGTGAGTGACAGTTTCATTATGTCCTTTTCTTTTAAAAGAAGTACAAATGTTAATTGTATGTCAAGCTCTGTGCTAAAGCTTCAAATGTATATTATCATTTGTCCTTTGAAATATTACCCGGTATGGAGGTGTTTTGGCTCTGTATATAGATGGGGAAGCTGATAGGTAGAAAAACTATTGATAAGCAGCTGTACAATAGGATCACAAAACACACAGGAGTACGGGCCTCTGGAGTGCCAGCCTTTCCCTCCGTATCACTGAGAAAGCAAGTATACAAAGCAATGCTCGAAATAAAATTCCAGCGATATTATAATCAGTAGTTCTCAAGATTGATTACCTTTAAAAATGCCATTTACTTTAGAAGAAGTAAACTCTCGAACGGGTTGATAATGGATTTGGTAGCTTATCCCACAATATCATATCTAGACTCTTGACAATTTTCTATTTTATTGATATGTTTTTAAGTAGAGACACAAAAATTCGGTATCAGTAAAATAAAATGATTGACATAAGATATTCTGAGCAATAAAATTTTCAATTTCCTTGTTTCTAGTGTCCCTTTCAAAGAGGTGCTTCACAACAGTGAATCCCTTTTAAATAAATATTGATGTGTCCATTTGGAAACTAATAAAATCTAATGCCTTCCATGGTTGGTAGCAATAAAAATGAAGTGTGTATTGTTCAAGGTAGCTTTAATAGCTGACAAGGAGGCTGAGTCAGATTTTATAAGCATTTTAAATTATATTACTCAGCAATTATTGTTAGCCTAGACATTGGTGTATGTGATTATCTAATATTTTAAATTACCTAAAATCGATCTGTAGGTTCTAAAAGCTTGGATATGTCGCTTTAAAATGGCTCATATGAGCTCATTTGACACTAAGTTAGTGATTCTATCCTCTTTAGCCTATATTTATACTTGTAAAAGAGTTTAATTTAAAAGTTTAAGACACAGGCTATTATAAATTTTAAAAATGTATAAGTGTTACCTTATAAACAAAGGAAGTAAAACTAGAGTATGGGCAGTACAGCACGTGGGTTTGTCTCATGTTTGCCATTTCTGTACTTAGTGCAGTTTCTCACTTGTAAACTGATTTAAGAGACATGGATTTATTCAGGCATTTAGATAGTTCATTATTTGGTTTGGTCACATTCCAAACTTGACCAATTTTTATTCCAATTTTCTGGAAGCAGAAGCATTCAAAGATTTGTGCATGAGATATAAAGTATCCTATATTCTTGCATTAGAGAAAACATTTTATAAATTTTTCCACTGAATATTGAAATAGCTGAACAATTTTGGGAACTACAGTTGCATCAATATCACAGCAAGAAAATACTCTTTTTGACAAATTATGTGGTGCAAAAGGACAAGTTTAGACCATAGGTCAAAGACAAGTATAAGTACAAAGATTCATCTTGATACCTATGATTATGTATCATGAATCAAATAATTAGAAACTTATTTAACACTTAGATATTATATGGTGAAATCTTAACTTGAGTACAGTATAGTACTAAAGAAGTAATCTTGGCATGGCTTCATATCTTCCATATGGGGAAGCTCCATTTGTGATTCACTGGAGTTCCATATTTGTTCCCAAAGACAGCTCATCTGCAGAGAGAAATAGCTTTATAAATTGTGTCTGGATGAGAGGGACCTAGAGACCTTTCCTGTCTCTAATTTCTACCATGGCTGAATATGTCATCCAACCCCACCTGAGCATGCTGTTATCTGAGTTGGTCTGGAAAAAATATTTCTCACCCCTCCACATTGTTAGTACAATAGTAAGGACTCTTACTGTTTTACTTTATTTTTTTTTTAAAGAATGGTAAGTTTGAGTCATTTATACTCAGATTGATGTACCTTCAGGGCATACTCATAAGTGAAATAAATAGGTCACAGATGTGTAAATATCTTATCTGTTCTCTGGTATGAGAAACAGAAGATATTAATGAGTTCTAGAATGTATGATGGATATTGTGAACTGTATTACTTTTAATTTTTTCTACTCTTTTCAGTCATGTACTGTGAGAACATACATTTTCTATGTTTTGCTTTCTGCTGAACAATACACCTATTTTATACATGTGATTTTTCCTACATCTTTCAACGCAATCAGGCATTTGTTGAATTTTTTCTTTTTGGCCATACTGATATAGGTAATCAAGCTCAGAAACTTGCATTTACCAGGCCGGGGTGGTGTCACTGAGCCACATTCCTGCCCCAAGTGTGTGTTGACATTAAAAATTATAAAGAATGGCTGGGTGTGGTGGCTCACGTCTGTAATCCCAGCACTCGGGAGGCAGAGACAGGAGGATGGCTGAGTTCGAAGCTTGCCTGGGCTACATAGTGAGCTCAGGGCCAGCCTGAACTACAAAGCGAGACCCTGTACCCCCCAAAAAAATATAAAGAATGATGAGAGTGAATCATTTGTACTCAAATGGATGTACCTTCAAGACATACTCATAAGTGAAATAAATAGGTCACGGATGTACAAATATATATTTTCTCTGATATGAGAAACAAGTTATAAATGTGTTTTAGAATGCATGATTGACATTGTGAAATAGTAAATATTCAAAGGGTAATGGGGCTTAGGAATAAATAATGAAGAAAGAAAAAAATTGATGGTAAAAAAAGGAAACAATGCTTGTGTATATAGGAGTGGGGGGAGGTAGGGAGGGGAGGGGAGGGGGAAATGAGAATTAAGTTGTGTCATATACTGGTACAAATTCTCAATGTGGAGTGTAATTGGGATGTGTATATATAATGTACCAATAAAATGTAAAAATAAGAAAAAAAATAAAAATTATAAAATTCACTTCTTATTAAGACCTGTACAACTTTCCTTTTTCCCAAGTGTTTCTTCCTATAATTTTGTTCACATCTTTTTAGGTGATGAGTTTTCATAACTGTCTAATTCATTTCCCTTGTAATGAGCTCAGATATTATTAATTCCATCTACTTTTGTCAATAATGTCCAGTCTTTTCACTTTTTGCTTACCTATTGTATGTATGGAACAAGACTGTTTCTGAATTTATCCTTCTCCACCATCTTTAGGCTTATTATTAGACTGCTAATTGCAGCTTTAGAATTTTTTTCATTTTTTTAGCAATCTGACCCTCAGTTTGTAAATCCTAGTATTTCCTTAGTTACTGCTTTGTTACCTTCTAAGGTACTGTGTTATCATTCTTCTCTCTCTTTTCAAATTTTCTTTCTTAACAGCTCCATCTTCCTATTAACAACTGACATGAATGATTGCACCTCAGAGAAAATCAGATTTTCAGGAATTTTTTGAAGTTTCAGTCACATTTATCCCAAACACACAGATCCTTCCACACACATTTGTTTACATTTATACTCATCATGGTCTTCTGTTAATTACCTGATATTCACCCTGTATAAAGCCTAATTTCTGAGATCAGCACCTGGATCTCATTGCTTCCTGCAGGCTAAACTGTAACAGAATTTTGATAGCTTCTATTTCTATTAGAGCCATCTTGTCACTATTCAGTCATGTTCGTATTTTTTCATCTTATCAAAGCAAGTCAGGAATACAGCCCTTCAATCGCTCTTCAGTTCTACCTCGCATTCTTCTCTGTGCTTGACAGTCAAGTATGTGTAAAGGCTGCTCACACTTTGTGACTCATTTCTTGTCTTTCACTTAAAGCCTAATTTATGCTGCCTATCTACATCATCTATGAAATACTAAACTGTTTTCTCAAATGTCAGTAACAATCTCATTTTTAAGTAAATAAAACATTTTATTTGATATTTTACTCAAATTCTCAGTCGCATATCACTTTTTGGTAGGATGGTGAAAAGATAAGAAGAAAGTGTCATCCTCAGACTATTAGGTTCAAGTTCAATGTTTCTAATGTCAGTTTTTAGACAAAAGAGTCACACTGTGACTAAGAGGTTTAGTTATTGACTCATTTTCACTCAGTATCCTCTAGAGGGCCATCTACTGATTTTGGACCATTCTGTTGATAGCTCTTTGGAGATTCTTTCTCATCCTACAAAGGAGGTGTTGGTGCCTGTATTTCCTCCAGACAACGAGAGTGTCTTTCCCTGATCTCATGGCTACAGTAAGCTTTTAAAAAAGATTACATTCAGTGTCATAGATGCTTCTGTTCTTTGAACCTAACACACACATCTAGCTTTGATATCTTTACTTAAATACTTCTCAGACTGTTGAAATTTGATGTGTCCATATTTAAGTCAGTCCACTTACTTGCCATGTTAATCAACTTTTTGTCACTGTAACCAAACACTTGAGAAGGACAACGATAGAGGAAAAGTTTTGCTTCTTTTTGTTTCATTTTACTAAAGTTTCCAAGATTTCAATTCAGGGGTGGCCGTTTCTAAGAAACATGGTGGAAGGTAGTGGTAGGGTAGGGAGTGATTGCGACCAGTGTTAGGTAGAAAGAGCCAGACAGGGAGGAACCAGGACAGGACATAGCTGCTGGTGGTGGTGCTGGAGCCCTCTCTCCACTCCTCCTTCCCTCCTGTTTTACTACCTCTTAACAGTGCCTTCATATCATGATCCAGTGATGAAATTAGAGCCCTCCTGAAACAATCATGTATCAGAAACTCAGAAGCTCAACATGAGGGAGATTTTGGCTCTTGTTCATATCACGAATAATTTTCCTGTCCCATGCTCTTTCTCTCAGTGAACGACAGCACCACCTTTCATTTCATTGTTGAAGATAAAAACTTGAGCAGAGCATAAATTCATGTCCCCAAATTTTGATGTTTTGGCTCTGCTAGAGTTTACCCTGATCTAGATCAAAAATATTTTTCAATTATGTTCAACTCATTTCCTTTGACTTCTCCTAACTATGCTTCAAGCAGAATAATTTCTCCTGATCTGATCATTCAGAATTAGTTATATCCCCCACAGAATAAGTTAATTCATGAATTACTATTAATAAATATGAAGATTATTAACTTTTTCAATAAGATATATTTTAAACTTTTTAACTTGTGAAATCTCTATAATATATGCAGTAGTGTGGGAGTAGAATCGGCTTTCTCCACTGTTAGTCTTTATTCAGATTATTCATAGATTATTAATTAATCATTACTTTTCTGTTATATGGCCAGACTCTTTATATAGTTTTATTATTATGTATGTTCCATTTCCACAATTAAAACTGTTATGTACCATCACTAATTTTGATCACAATTGTATAAAGAAAATGCTGTTAACTGTGTTGTCAAATGAAACTGGGTTCCAGCCACACTTAAGTGGTCAAGTTTACAAACTCAGTGAGCAGAAGAACAAATATTTAAAGTCAGATCTGTCTAACTGCAATGTCCATTCCTATTTTACTGGGTAGTGTATCTTTTTACAGTAATTAAAGCTACTAATTCAAGTTTGAATCTAGTGATATAAGTTTAATTCTTCATTTATTTTCAATTTATTTTATAGTGTGGTGTTTCTTACTGAAATGTAGACAACTTGCTTTCTATTTGGCATGATTCTTGTTTAGTTTAAAGAATACTTGGCTCACTTTTTTACTCTTTATCTATCTGAGGATGTGTATTATGAGCACTCCTGTGCACCTCTAAGATGGAAGTACAAATCATTTGTGAATCTTACTGTTTCCATGCTCACTGAGAAATTAGGATTTTAAGTTTTCTGTAGCAATTCTTTTAATAGAAACTATAGTTTAATACCATAAAGGCTCTGAGTATAATTTTGCTGTAATGTGTGTGTGTGTGTGTGTGTGTGTGTGTGTGATTATGGTAATGGAGACTGATACTGATCTGCATCTCCAGCGCTTTTTTATTTTTTATTATCAGACAGAATCTGGCTAAGTCACTACATTGTGTAGACTGAACTTGAATTTGATATTCTGCCTCAGGCTTCCAAAGTGCTGGGATGACAGTCATGTGTCATCACACCAGCTTTGGCTAGGTTCTGTTTTTTAAGATTAGTATTTAGTTATCGAGTAATATAAATAAGTTCTTGTGGATTGGGGTTCAAATTACTAATCATGTGTCAGTTTTCTCTCCAAAGATACCTTATGTTTACACTTTCAAATACTCTGGAAACATCTTAATTTCACCATGGTATAATTATTAGAATTTAAAAGTTATATAATTAAAGTTTACACTCTAATGAGTTACAATTGCAAGCACAATTAACATGCTGTCTCACTTATTCCTTCAAAAATCTGAAGAATATTAGGTTTTCAATTCATTTTGCAGAAAAGAATATTCACACACAGAAGAGCGAAGTTAAAAGCCTGAAGGCAAATTTGAAAGCATGTGCTTAGAATGCACCAAGTCCTACATTCAATTCCCAAAACCAAAACACATATTAGCTTACAGCTGTTGACTTGGAGTCAACTACAAATATGTAGGTCAAAGACTATATGATAACGTATTCTGTATACACTGCATCATAGTAACACTTAAACTGTATATTTTAAATAAGATCTGATCTCTGTCGAAGAGGCATTTACTGATCTTCTGACATTTTTAACATATCTTTGAAAACATGGTTATTAATGCAATTATACTAGTCTCAAACACACAAGACTTCAAATCATTTATGTAAAAATAGAGATACGTTCACTCACAGGAGTGAGTGTAAAATACCTGAGTATACATTTTATAGTAATTGTGAAAGAAAAATATGTTTAATCATGTCTATTTAGACCAGCAAAAGTTTTAAAGATGCCTAAGGTAGGGCCAGGGATGTAACTCAGGAGCATAACTATGCCTGCCTAGCAAACACAAAGTCCTGAGTCTGATTCCTACCCCTGGGGGAAAAAATAAAACAAAAAACAAAACAAAACAAACAAACAACAACAACAAAAAAAACTGAACATGCTTAAACTGACTATAGAAAAGCCAGGCTGACAGAATTCAGCAGGAAGATAAATAGGAAGACTACCAGGTAAACATGTTCCTGAAAGGTGGAGACAGTGGATTCACATACTCCAAATGTTTTGAGATGTTGGGAACCTAGTTTTAGGGTGCAAAGAAGCACTGTGCATAGACATCAGTATTCAAATTATGAAGTGTACAAGTGCGAGGGATTTAAAGAGATGCCACTCACATGCCGGATGTGTCCTGATGACAGCACAAAGGCACATTCAGAGACAGGACCTAGAACAGCCAGGAGGGTGACCTGCCACATCAACCTGCCCAAGACGGAAGGCAGCGCTCTCCAGGGGAGGAACAGTTGCTCAGATTTTCAGACCAGAACCAGGTCCTGCAGCATTCTGTCCTGCCCTGCTCTGACAGTGTCCCGAGAGTACTGTTCTTTCCTTCTTCTTGGTAACCTGGCTTTAAGCTCCCACTGTCTGTAGCTGATCAGCTAAACAGTTCCAAACAGAAGAAATGATTATTGATGATGCAAAACCACCTTAAGCTTGATGATACTGCCATGAGAGAAGATAAACCTTTTAAGAGCCATTGACTAATTTGCATTCACCAGATATTATGTAAGTGTCTCAAACTCATCATCCTATGTTATAGCAATGTAAGAGCGTTGCTGTTGTTATCCTCAGTATATCGTTCGCCCTGTGTTGGCTCATTGTCTCATAGGGTAGAGGTGCATACACACCTCTCTACCAAGAATTACCACAGGACCATTTTTGTTTAGATTCATTTTATTTATTATTTATCTTAAGTGACAGAATATCAAAGCTTCAGGGGCTAGTCTAAAAGAAGAAAATGAAAGACAATAACCAAAATAGAGTCCTTTTCAAATAGATGAGAGTTTCCTAGAAGGTAAGCCATAATTCATTTCATATCTTATTCCTCTCCTTTTGTGTGAAAGAATAGCAAATGGTATGAAGAAGAATTGTCAAAGTTCAATTAGGTTTTGAAAACTAGCAATGATATAATTATACGTGAGACCCAGAACCTACTGCCGTTTATTTTAGTGCTGCTCACTTTCTATGGGTCATGAGAGCAGGGGCCACCATTCTGAATAAATTGATATGTGATATTAATAGCCAATTGGAGGAAACAATTTATTTCACTCTACATACTAACTAGATATTAAGAAAACAAATAACCCATTGTGATTTATAATATTCTCCAAGGTAGGCCTCTAATTTAGTATGGATAAGTGATAGCAGGCCAGTGATTGATGCCAATACTTTATGTATGATTTAGATGCTTCTAGTGGAAATTGAAATGTGACCTCAGCCGGTTGTTAAATTGACAATAATAGTGGCATGCCCAGTAGAGTGACAACCTCCCCTTTCTCCTTTCAGGGAGTGAAGACTGATTGATTTAATTAATCCCTCTAGAGACTTAGACCTCAAGCTGCATGTATTTTTAGTATACAGTATAATCATTATTCCAAGTCCTCTGGGCTTTTTTCTAAATAGTGAAAATACATTTTTATTTAATGCTTCTAATACGTGAGCAAGATGTGGTTATCTCTATATTACATATGTGACAATGGAGATTTATGAAGTTAAGAAAATAGGCTAAGCCTAAGGTTTTCAGCTGGTGAAAGTCAGAAATATAATTTTAATTTATCACTAAGTATTTCCAAATGTGTGCATTTTGGAGTCTGCTTATTGTTTATATATGAATAATTGGTGTGCAAGTTAATTTCTGAAAAGATGAAGCAAATCTTGAGGAGGACAAAACCGGTATTTCGGTCATGGCCTCTGTAGTTCTGCCTGGTGACCCTCCTAGTTCCTGAGGTTCCAGGAGGCCCCACAGACGTTCTTTCTGGCATCCCCACCCTTTCTCACGGGCCCTGTGCTTTTCCCTCTGGCTTGAAAGCCCTCCCCCTCACTGCCGGTCCATTCACGCTCCTGCCTCAGGCCTCTGAGAAGCTCAGAATTTCCTTGCCCATCTCCATTCATTTTTTGGTTGGTACCACAGCACCTCAAATAGTATAAAGGCAAATGTGCTGCATTGAAGATGGAGGAATCTTACGCCGAAGAATATGGCGATTTGTAGAAGCAACAAGTGACTCTCCACGTAGACCTAGGAATGACTGCCTTGATCAGCTTAGCAACACAAGGAACTAAATGCTGCCAAAAACCTAAATGAGTAGGAAGTAGGACTTCCCCTTAAAACTCCAGAGGTCCATAGATAGTCCCTTGAGGCCATTGCCACCTCCCTGACTTATGGTACTACGGCAGTAATACTTACGTTTTCGAAGATGATAAACCTACAGTGACAGTGTAGAACACAGTGTGTAAAAATGACCAGTCACCGGAACATACATAAAACTAGAAATCTTACAAATTCTGTGACTACCCATTCAAAAGTTAAACCTCAATCTCTGTTACAATTAGCCTAAAGCAAATAGGATGAAATTAATAACTCTCAGCTTCTCTAGATTTGGTCCCCACGTGAAACCTAAGACAAACCAGAGGAAGCTGAATAGGCCGTCCTAATCAGAAACAGAAGAGCTTCTGCTTCTTATTAGCCCACTTTAGCTTCTCCTTGCCAACAACATCTATCAGGTTGCATTTTAACATTTCCCTAATTTATACTGTAAACCTTCTATGCTTACCTGGTTGTTTTTGCATCTCCACCAAAGGCAAGCGACAGTGAATGGCTGGCTGTAGCTAGAACAAGCTCTGAATACACAGCTTTTGCTTATTCTAGGACACGTGCCTTCATTTTTTCTACTTTCCTCACCATAGGCTTTCAAGCTAGATTCTTGTCCATTAGAATTGCAAAAGACAAACTCACAAGAGAAAAACATATGCAAGTTTATTAATATGTGTATCCTCCATGAATATGGGAACATTCAGAGATGAGTAACTCAGATGATTAAAAATGGAGCTTATATATACCATTATGCTAAAAGAGGGAAAGTGGTTTGGAGCAGGAGTGTAAAACAAGTCAATCTTGTGAAAATTTGATGAACAAAGTTTGTTTTTGAGGTTGGAAATGCTAATTTAAATCAGCACCTTATCCAGTGATTAGAGCTGTTAATTGTCTTCTTAGTTTAGAGAGAATTTTTACTAAGGGGAATTTCTTTTTTATGGATATAAACTTGTAGAACAAACATCCATTGTCCTATTTATAGCTTTCCTAAATCTGTTTGTTCTCAATGTTTGTTTGTTTTTAAGCTCAAAATAATTGATGTACTAAAAGGCAAATTTAAGACAGCATATTCTGATATGCTTCACTTTGGCCACCATATCGGGAAGGATTAATATAACTGCTGGACAAGCTCAGGATAGAGGCCCAGGGACTGGAGCTATGAATATTATCAAGGCGTGGCAGAAAATGTGGAAACACATGCTACTGAGCATTTCACAGAAGGCTAGCCCCTTCGGTCCCATGGTAAAGAGCAAAATTTAAACAATGCTCCTCTGTGATCTCAAAGGCACCAGTACAAGTCCTCTCTTTACACTGTGTACTGTTTGCCGCTGCAGCTACTTAATCCTCATGAATTGTGACCAGCCTGTGCCAACTCCACATGGTGGATATCGGATTCCACACAGGACTGACATGCAAGTTCTGGAATCATTAATTGAAAATATATAAGAGATTTATTGATGTTTGTTTCTCAAGTTTGTGGAGCATGAAATCATGGTTACCTTCCTCTTTCCACTCCACATACTCTGTATGATTTGAATTATTTATATTGGATAGACTTCTTTTGTGATCAAAGGGAAAAACAACACAAAAGGTGCTATTTTTGCAAAACAAAATAATAAACTAGTCTATAAGTAGTTTGCTTACAATATTGTTGAGTTAGTTATTATGTAACCAGGGTCTTCCCTATTATTATAGAACACTAAAAGAAATAGTTCTTGCAAATCTATTCAATTGACCATGGATTTCCTCTGAACATCCAATTTTTCTACTTAATTTTCTGCAAGTGGTTTATAACCAATTTTAATTTCTTATTTAAAACATTACCATTTCCAGTCCCAGAGGCATCATTTTTATTCCCCTCAAGATTATCACAAGTTGAAACACATCTCATTATATCTTAATTATTTTGTTCCTTCACTGGGAGTGAGAAGATTTACCTTAAGATGGAGTTTTAGAAATTACTGGGAGGTTTTCTGTATTTATACTATCCTTGAACAAAAACACAGAATGCCACTCACGGGCCATCGTTGTTTGACTCTGTCCCTGTGGCCATTGTAAACAATTATCAGCAAAATGTCACTATGTTAATTTAAAGGTTGCAGTTACACTCTTCAGAGCGGAGGTTATAGCTCTTCCCCATCTGTTAATTTCATATTATTAGAATTCAGATTTCTTGGGGAAACAGATGGCTGTAAATTTTAACAGGTGTTTATGGTGCACTTCCTTAACTTTAAATGCTGAACAGGTACAGCTTGAAGTTTGCTGGGCTGAACAGGGAATTAGTACTTTAAATGATGTGTGGGTAGAGCATTAATTTGTTTTGAGCCACTTGAAGAAAATTCAATATACTGTGCACAGTGGTTCATGCTTCCTTGATATGGCACAGGACAATGAGAAATGTCAAAAAAAAAAAAGAAAAAGAAAGAGTTAAACCCTAAACATTATTCTTTAAACCAGTCTACCACTTGTCCTGCTAATAAAACACCAAATAAGAGCACGATCTGGGGTACTGCAGTGGGTGAAAGGGGAACAAAGAAGCATTCATGCGGCAGTGACCGCTTCAGTAGCACAGCTCATCTCTACTCTCCGGAAATAAAAATAAAATGCAAATCTGCATTCCTATTCTGGACATCTTCACAATATTTCCTACATATATCATGTTGTGCCTCACTTGGCAATGTTCTCTTTCAGTTGAGTGGAGCACTGTCTCCTGTTTTATAATTCATACAATGGGGAGAAAGAGTAGGGAGCAGTATGAGGCTGGCATTCGTGGCTCTTTTCCTTAAAAACAGAATTTCTTCAGAATCAAGGACCATGTCTTTCCGGATGTGAAGAATAAATATACAACTATGGTGAAAACACATGGTCAAAAACCACAATATATCTTTATTAAATTATGTTCTCTCATATTCTAATGAGAGCAAAAATGATTCGCAGTTTTATTTTCAGGTTTAGTTTGGACTTTGATTTAGTGCTTCATCAGAACACCCAGAACACTGGTCAAGACAGGGGGATAACTCCAGAAACATTTGTTGAATTTGTAAAATGAAACACGGTGCAAAGACACCAGAAAGTACCAAATTTATACTTTATAATTAGTGCCGATGCTTCAGAATAATTCCTACTATATGTGTGGCCAAAGGTAGCACTCAGAATAATTATTAAGACATTAAATGGCTAGAAGTTCTCTCTGTGCTAGGTGAATGTACACAATGCGTGGCCACTTAGATGATGGTTACTATTACAAAGCGACCCCTTTCTTTGCCATTTTGTCCACAAAAGTGCTCAAATCCCTTGCTGTTACTAACTTCTGAGCGCCATGCTAACCGCTGTAGTTTTACTGCTTACCCACTTTCTCTTTTGCAAATAATGACTTTTAAAGTTTTCTTCAAATTGCCTGAGTTAAGTATATGCCATCTGCTTGCTGCCTGCACCTTTACTCATACAGAACACTGAACGATAACTAAAACATTTTAAACTAGTCAAAGTTTTAAATTGCACCCATTTGTTACTTTAAATTTGTTAAGTGATGGAAGATTGGGGGGAAAAATGGATGAGAAAAGCCTCTTACCTACCTTTATTTTGTAGAAAAATTCCTGTTTACATGCAACTATTTTGAAGTTAAGTAACTACTTAGAATTGAGGAGAAAATAATATAGCTGCTCTTTTGAGAAATGGAAGCTGTCAAGGTTTTATTACCAAAAGGAAGCACTGAGAGTAATCAAGGCTCTTTTGCAAAATGTGATGTGTACCTTCCTGTCAAACCCCATTAGCTTACAGGATTGAATTATAGTTCTATTTCACAAAATAGTATGATGGAATCAGACAATATTAGAATCTGAGACTACTGTTTAAAATTGCCTTTTTTGCTGTTGTTGATTTTAGGAAATAGAATATTCTGAGATCCATCTTTCTAATCAAGTGTTAATAACTACATCAGTAGCCACCTGCACCAAATTTTGCTATTCTCAGAATAGAACACCTTGATATTCTAGGGAGAGTTCCTTTATTCTCCTGTTTATGTATAAGTGAGCTACAAGGTGAACTTCATGTGAACCAAGGAGGAAAGTTATATCTTTATGTGCCCCATAAATTCGGTGTTTTGTCTCTTGTTGGCTACATATCATGATCTGTGTTTCACTCACAGACATTCAATTATGTCACACAACATCATATGGAGGTGGGAGCATATAAAAAGGCTGAAAGATGATATAAAAATGTATGGGTTTGATTTCTGTAAGCCTTTTTTTTTAAAAGAACATAAAAATGGACACTTTCCTAAATTGGTTTGTTTGGAAGTTCAACAGATCAGCAAACACATCTTTGCGAGTATGTAAACTGTGTTAAACATCATGATTGGAAAAGTTGCTGATATGAAGTCCCCATTAGTTTAAGTGTTGAGAAAAGCCGAGAGAACTAGCTTTAGTTATTTTAAAATGGCCTCTCCTGATCCCCCAAAATGGAGATGATGTTATTTCCCTATGGCCTTTTTGTGGATGAGGTTAGACTGTGTTTTATAAAGATTACAGCACAGTGCCTGACACAGAACAGTAAGGTGTAGTATTATTTGATATTCACATGTTCAAAGCAAGTACTTTGTAATCTGTCAAGCAGAGGAATATACTTTGAATAGAGAGAACAAGTCAGGATGAAATGGATCTTACCAGGGAAAGCCAGATAGGTGCTTTTGGTAACTAGAAAGGTCTGCTGGGTAGACAGGGAAGCCTGATAGAACTTCCTGATCAAGGAACAATCACACAGCTGTTTTTGAATGAAAGGAAAGGAAAAATGTGGACTCCAGGACATGCCCTCAATGTAGGCTACTGCCAATCTATATGACACCTTGATTGAGCTCTTAAGATTTCATGTCTTCCAGTACCTAAGTGCTTCCGATATCAGTTTATCACCAAAATGTAGTGAAGTTAGGCAAGTTTCCTCAGGTTCAGAAACTCCCTCTACTGTTTCTGCCCTTCACACCTGGAATAACTTTGCTCTTGCCAGTCTGTGGATGACCCCTTCCCATGCAATCTCCTACCTACAGGTTTAGGATACTCCTTCACTGAAGTTGTAAGAATGTGTTTAGAATGCATGATCGATACTGTGCAATAGTAAATATTCAAAGGGAAATGGGTTTAGAGGTAAATAATGAGGGGAAAGAAAAAAAATTATGGTTAAATAAAAGGAAACAAAGCTTGTGTATATGGGGTGGGGGTTGTAGGGTGGATAGGAGAAGGAAAAATGAGAATTAAGTTATGTCATATACTGGTACAAAAATTCTTGATGGAGTGTAACTGTGATGTGTATATATAATGTACCAATAAGTTAAATTAAAAAAAAGAGTACCCTTTCACTAAATTCTCCTTAAGGCTCTCTCTCTCTTGGAGGCTGACATTTGTTATCCAACTTCTCATAGACTAACAGGAAAAGCCCCTCATGAGCAGAAACACATCCAGCATCTGCATGGCTCCTACCCCAGACTTGAAAATGCAATGAAAGCCCATCAAGACACAGGCTGAGAGTCAGGCTTCATCATTCCACTTTTTGCCAGTGCACTTCCTTTCGGTCCACCAGTGATGGATGATGAGGCCATCTCCACTCCCTCTGGACTCATTGTTATTAAATTACTTCACCATCCCCCACATTTCTAAAGACAGGTTTCCAGGTTCTCATTTGTGTAGTCTCCTAAAACCTACAGCCTACTCATACACAAAAGACTATTTTTGTCCTAGGGTTTCTCATATGACTTAGCTACCTCACAGCCCCACAGGTGAAGCATTTCTGTTTGAATCTTTCCCTTGTGATATTTTCTGAAACTGTAGCTGTCTTCATTTAGTCTCTAATTTTATAACTGATCATTTGCCTATTTTTAATTTTGATTCATGTCCAGTTCTCCTGTTTTTAGCATTTACAGTTTTTGTTATCACATGATATGACTGATTTGAAGACTTCCACTTCTAATTAAAGTTTGAATTACCTAAACTGATTCTCAAATTTGAATATGTAAAACAAAAAGGGACTGCGTTGTTCTCATTAAATTATCTGAACTCCAGGAGGGAGATAGATGTTTTCTCGTGTTAAATGAGAACACTCCCCTTTCCTCTGCTTAAGAGAACTTAATGGAGTCAGTTCTAGGTGTTCTACTAACCCAGCAGTGACTCTGTCATTTTAGAATATCTCTGTGTCCTCCCTGAGCCTTGCCTTTCTCATTCTAGAAAGAGGTCTAATATACTTTTACAGGATGATGGTAACAATAGAATGCAGTAATCTTCTAAGTAGTACTATCTATGACCGTGCCTATCAGAAACATCGTTGATGCTGGTACACTCTGTTAAAGATTAGTATTAATTTGTAGGGTCAGTCCTGACTTGTGGTTAAGAGCAGCATAAACCCAACGTCCATGAAAAACAGCATGAATTCTTCATCTCTGCTGAGAGCTTAGTTTAATGCAAAGTTTAGATATAACTACTAGAGCATTAATATGCAAGATAACTTGTCATAATAATTCCATTAACAATTAAAATTAGCTCACAATCTCTGCCAGATGCTGAGATTAAGCAGAGAATGAACAATTATACAAGGTTTTAAAATAATGTTATTTTACATAGGGAGTCTTAAAGTTTGATGATGAGGAAAAATAATATGAAATCTAGAGTCTTAAAGTATGTTGATGAGAGGAAAACTAACTAATATGAAATCTATCTAGAAAATATTGTATCTTCCAATAACCATTGCTATAATGGATTTAACATTTTTAAATGAATAGTGTTTTGCAAGTTCAGTTCTAGCTTATATTAAACTAGACTTATTTATAGATTCATATTAGTTAAATGCATTTAAATAACTCCCAAAATATAATATTGGAATAAGTTCATCAAAGATACAAAGCATAACATAGATGACCTCAAAAACATACAAGTAGTAGGTCTAGTTAGGTCATAAATTTATATTAATTTTAGTATTTTCTCTGAGGTGTATCACTGCTATAAATTAATTGGATATATTAACCCCTTCATTTAAATATGAAATGGTGGCTTGAATTAATCTATTTAAAGATAATTTTTGATTTTATATTTTTCTCTCTTTTTTTTTTTTTTTTTTTTTGAGACAGGGTCTTGCTTTGCAGTTCAGGCTGGCCCTGAGCTCACTATGTAGCCCAGGCAAGCCTCGAACTCAGCAATCCTCCTGTCTCTGCCTCCCAAATGTTGGGATTACAGGTGGGAGCCACCACTCCCAGCTATATTTTTCTTTTTATTCAGGTAGTCAGTGAACACTTCTAAATATCTTTGATGTAAGAAATGCATGAGATACTAACAAAACAAAGATATATTGGATATACTTCCTGTCCTTGAGGAGCCTGTGTCTGAATTGGTGCCCAGATTAATAGCAAATAAGAGACTTAGATGTGGATTTGTCTCTAAGAAAAGAAGATCAATGAAGGAAGAAAGAAGTAGATTTCTCTTGCATTTAATATGTTAGGTTTTATTGATAGATAGGATGATGTTGAACTCAGGCTTTGAAACAAAATAATATTTTTGAGTTTTCAGGATATGAATAAAAGTCCTAAAGGAATGCACCTTGGTGAGAGAAATCTCCATTGTTTGCCTTATGTTAGTCTCAGAATTAAACATCGTCTATTAGGAATAAAACTCTTTAAAGCACTTTTGAAATAAGTATTTACTCTTTTAGTCTAGAAACTTTTAGTCTTCTCAGAAATATGCTAAATCCCTCTATTTATCCCCAACTAAAAATGTCAGAAATCCCCTGGAGTAGGTACTTTGTTCATAGATGCAAGAGCTTGACACACATAATTTCTTTACTCTTGTATTTTGTTTTCTTAACAGTTATTTTGGTTAATATACATACATACATACATATATATATGAAGATACATATACACACATATAAAGATATAAAGATATAGATATAAGGATATAAATACATACATAAAACATAAATATACATGTATACATACATATAAAGATACAAATACATATATATAAATATATAAATATGCACACATATATACATACATATATACACATATGTAAATATATACATACATAAAGATATACATATATAAGATATAAATATATAGATATAAATATATACATATATAAAAGATACATAAATACATAAATAGATATAAATATATATAAAACATATTTATATATAAAGATTGTATTAAATACATATATACATATATAATTTCATTATTCTTTAAATTTTTGTTCTCAGGGAAAGTTCTGAAATGCTTGAAAATGGGCAAAGAAAAACTATTTTAGTACATACCTCTGTACCCTTACAAATTATTTCCATATGCCTTTATTTTGGAGCTGTTTCTACCTTTTAAATTGTTGTACAGAAATTCACAAGATTTTGTCATAGAGAAGCTGAAGAAAGAACAGTCGATGTCCTGCCCTCTGTAGAAAAAGGGAGTTTTATAACTATTTATACAGTTATTTTTGCTTTAATGAAGGAGCTAAATAATTGTAACAATTTTCTTTTTTTAAATTTGAATCTTTGTTGATATATTATACATACACATCACAATTATACTTCACATTGAGAATTTGTACCTGTATACGACATGACTTAAATCTCATTTATCCCCTCCCTCTTCCCCTACATACTCTACAGCCCCCTGGCCTTATATGGATAAGCTTTGTCTCTTTTTTTTTAACCATCAATTTTTTTCTTTCCCCTTATTACCCCTAAGCCCCATTTCCCTTTGAATATTTACTGTTTCACAATATTGATCATTCATTCCAGAACACATTTACAACTTCAATCTCTCATACCAGAGAAAAGAGACAATATTTGCACATCTGTGACCTATTTAACAGATATAGCCATTTTAGATATAAAATCTTTTCTCTAGGTAGCAGAGAGAGTTTGAAGAGATTTTTTTTTTCTGATACCAGGGCTCGATCTAAGGCCCTTGTGTTTCTGAAGGAGGTGCAGTACCACTTGAGGTAAATCCCTGGCCCTGAAGAGAAAAATACTAATGTTTCATGATACGGTCAATGTTACTTCATATGAGAAACAACATTTTTATTAAAAGATGTATTATTATTATTATTATTATTATTACTATTTTTTTTTTGAGACAGTGTCTTGCTTTGCAGTTCAGGCTGGCCTGGAGCTCACTATGTAACCAGGCAAGCCTCAAACTCAGCAGTTCTCCTGACTCTGCCTCTCAAGAGCTGGGATTGCAGGCAAGTGAAAGTTGTATTATTTGTATAAAAGTGAAAGTTGTATTATTTGTATAAAAAAGATGTGATAAATACACAGGTATGAAAAGGCATGACATACCCATGTTAGTACACTGCAGCTGGGGATTAAGTCATAAAGAGGCATGGGGACACAATTGGTCAGCTCAGAGTCTGCACAACAAAGTCTGATGGTAGAGTATATAGATTGTGTTAAAGAATTCATTTTCTCCTCTGCACCAGACAGAGCCACTGAAGATATAATCGTCAAATTTCAATTGTTCTGGATCAAGAAATGGATAAATCTGACAAACCAAATATAGTAAGAAAATACAACTAGGCCCCAGAGTTTAGTTGACTTGATGAGACAACATGTGGCTCAAGTCGGAAGCATCGGAGATAACCCAGAAAACATAGTACAGTCCTTTAGGATAGAAAATGAAGATAGTTGTGTGTTATAGGATTGATGAATATTTTGTAACCCACTACATATCCATTTTGTATATTATAATTACCCCTTATTTTTTTAAAAGTGCAATTGAAGTGCTTTGTGTTGATTTCACTGGGTTTAATAGTACTGAATTGTATTCATTCTCTATGCTTTCAAATGAAGCAAAATAAACTTTTCTTAAGCCTTGTGTAAATTGGTTACATAAATTGGAAAGCCTTTTTTTTTAAGGCAGAATTCTAGGCTATTGCTTTGTTTAGGAAGCTATATGAACTCCTAAAGTACCCATCAAAGAAAGCTCAAAAATCAGTGCAATCTCTTTCCACCTGAAAAATAGTATCACCCCCATAATATTGTAAAATTATTATGTCATTGTTGACATTTTCATCTTCTGGGCACAAATCAATGTCAAGGATTTTTAGCACACATTGGCTAAAAACACCTAAAAATCAGATTATATTGTGCCTTTGCTTACTAAGTGTTAGAAATTTGGGAATTCAATCAATTCCAAATTTATTTTTAGCCTCATTAAAACCTCATTCTCTGTATTATATTTTAACCCAATTAATAAGTACAAATACTGTCATGGTTTAGAAATTCTTAGTTTTACTAACTAATATTTTCATTTTCATAAATAGGGGTCAAATAGAAACAATTGCCTTTTCACCAAGGCAGCATGATTAATATGATAATTTCAAAGTGTTTATAAAGTGCTTAATTATGAATGTCTGAGGTTGTTTTTTCCTCTTTAGGTAGAATTCTATATTTGTATTTATAGACTCTCAGTGTTGGCTCTAGGTAAATATTTCATTAATTACATCTAATATGTGTATATAAGTTAATTTTTATAATACTTTTTTTCTGGTACTTCTGAATAGACTCTCTATTGAACACACTGGGTCAGTCATCTCAGCCCTTACTGATGAAATTAACTTGGAGACATTAAAGTATTTTATCCGGCAATGTGTAATAAGTAGCAAAGAAAAATATTAGCTGAAACCCCTTGACACTAACATTAATTCCCCTAGTTCCCTATCTAAAGTTATCTGTTGAGATGTCTGTGGCAAACCTCAGTATAAATCTATGACAACTACAATTTCCCTCCTTCTATATAATGCCTCATAAGTCATAATTAGGTAATGCAACATGTTTTCTTCCATCAGAATTGACATTTCTTTTGCAAGCATCATTTGTAATCCTAATTTGAGACTTAGAAGATTTTGGTCATATTCCTAAATATCAGAAGAGAGATTAGAACTTGGAACTATGCAATCTCTGTCACACAGTCTAATGAGCCACGTTAGGAGTTAAAACTTTCAGCACAAAAGCTGAAGTGAGAAGTGAATTGAATAAATGTTTTCTTTTCACAGCTTTAGGGATTTTGGCAAAATAGACTAATACAGAAAACTGGTATCAAGGAGCAGTAATATTAGTAAAACTATACCTGGAAATGCAGAGGCAACACTGAACTGGATTCCAGGCAGCAGTTGGGAGAATTTAGAAGAGGCTAGAGAAGAGTGTAGTATTATTAGAGGAGTGTTATAACTGAACACTACCAGGTTGGGATTGTCTGCGTCTCCTTCTGAAGTTAGGTTGCAAACTCTTCTCATCTAGAACAAAAATTGAACTGAAAGAGCAAAAACAGGAGTTGTGACATTTATTTAAGAAAGTGAAAGTGAAAAGTGGAAAAGAATCTGGCTTTGCAGAGTGAATGGGACAGGTTACTACAAACAGAAGGTGAGCGCAAAGCTAAAAGTGTCTGGGAAACACAGCATGAGTCCTCTTGGAAAGCTACCATGGAACAGGCTCCTTATGGTTGCTTTCTTTTATACTATCCAAATCTTTTTTTTAATTGAATTCTTTATTGGTACATTTTACAATCACACTCAAAATTGGGGAATTTCTACCAGTATGTGACATGAGTTAATTCTCATTTTTACCCATATCCCTACCCACACACAACCCCCCACCCCTTTATATGCATGCCATTTCTTTTTCTTTCCAAATCATATTTATTCTTTACCCTCATTACATTCCCTTTCCAAATTCTCTTTGAATATTTCCTATTTTACAAAATCTGTCATACATTCTAGAACTCATTTACATCTACAGGTTCTCATACCAGAGAAAAGATATGATATTTACATATCTTTGATCTGTTTATTTCACTTGTTGTTGTGTCCTCAAGGTGTATCCATTTGCACATAAATGAATGAAATTTGTCATTATGGCAGAATAATACTCCATTTTATTAAAACACACACACACACACACACATACCTTCTTTATCCAGTCTCCAGTTGATGGGCATCTGGGTTGTTTCCAAGATTGGGCTATCACAAACTGAGCTGCTGTGAACATGGGTGTACATATATCTTTACAATATGATTATTTTAATTCCTTTGGGTATATTCCCAGCAGGGGCATAGGAGGGTCAAATGGGACCTCTAATCCTAGTTTTCTGAGGAATCTACACACAGATCTCCACAGTAGTTGCACAAGTCTACAATCCCACCAACAGTGGAGAAGAGTTCCTTTCTCCTTGCAGTCTCGCCAAGGAAATCCATTGGAACTTTTATATTCTGGTGCCCAGAGGTGGTGCTGAGGTCCCACTCCTCAGGCTGATAAGGTCTAGGCCACTCGGTTGAAAACCTGCTGGACTTCTTGTGAGAAGCCTATGAGCTTGGCTTTGGGAAATTTTTCGTGCAAGTGTCCAGTCCAGAAGTAAGTCACACTTCTCAATCCAGCTTCATCACGCCCTAATCTCTTATCTCAGTGAGAGTTCAGAAGACAAAGAAACTAAGGAACTTGTTTCAGATAGAAATAAAGATTTTCCAGGAAACTGAACTAGAAGCCAGACTTTTGTAAAGGAGTATCACATAGTGTCTCTACTCCTTAAGATTCCATAAAAAATTGAATTTAAGAATGACAGATGCTGTGGTTTGAAGGTGCTTTCTTCCCCAAGGTTCTTGAGTTGGAGGCTTAGTGCTCAGTGTAGTGATGAGCGAAGTTTTCAGCCTTTAAGAACTGGGACTGGGGGCCGGAGGGTTAGCTCAGTGGTTCCAGCGCCTGCCTCGCAAGCGTAAGGACCTGAGTTTGATCCCCGGTTACCCCATATAATGCTGGGCGTGGTGGCTCACGCCTGTAATCCCAGCACTCGGGAGGCAGAGACAGGAGGATTGCTGAGTTCGCGGTGGCTTGCCTGGGCACCATAGTGAGCTCAGGGCCAGCCTGAACTACAAAGCAAGACCCTGTCTCCAAAAAGCAAAAAAAAAAAAAAAAAAAAAAAAAAGAACTGGGACTGGTGGATTATCTCTAGGTCCCAGAGGCATCCTCTAGGCGGTGATAAAGGCACTCCTCAAAATATTTCTTGAGACCTTGAGTTAATTTATCGGGAAGGTTGTTATAATATGAGCAAGTGTGACTCAGCACAGCTCTTGGGCTACTTGTTGGACAGAGGCACACAGGATTCCTCCCACACGTGCTCCTGCCTTTGTGAGATCATCTGCATGTCTCAACTGAACCTATTCCCTGTTAGCACCCTGACCTTGAGTCTCCAGAACGGTGAGCTAAATGTACCTCTTTTCCTCAGGGTTACTCAAACTCATATATTTCATTACAGAGATGAAAATGGACGAAGGAAACAGACTAGTTGATTTGATGGAACAAACTTCAAAACACTCAAAAAATGGCATAATAGTATTCATATTATTGGTTGGTTTTAACCAGAATTGCACTGACACTGGAGCAAAGTGAAGCAAAATGATTTTCATCCTTTCCCGTCTCTGGCCCAGATATCTTGCATGGAAGATTTTATTTTTCCCTTCAAGAAGAGGCCCTGAGAATAGAGTCTCTGTTTTGCTGCTCTAGGCCACTTTGGGATTTGTTTACCTGCTTATAGCTGTGGTTCCTACCGATGACAGGCACAGATCTTGTTTGTGGCAAACTCTGGAATTGCGGCTGTACTGCATTTATAAGTCCACAGAATGCAGGAGTTGTATGGTAATTTCTCCTGAGATTTCAGAGGGAAGCTGGAAGGGAGTGCAGACAGGGGCCAGATGATCAGAGGCCCCTACAGAAAGTCTTCTGTGAGGCGATGCTAAGGGGAGATGATGGCGGAGCTACACGGGGTACTGCAGAAAGGCAGAGCTGCATAGAGCACACACTCCCTGTGGGGAAAATGCCTGACGTCATTGTGTCCTCTAAGAGAGTAACCGTGTGGCCTCCACCTGGCAAAGACTCACAGACTCTGCTGCCAGTGGTTTCCAGCCTTCATCTCAGTGAGCGCAGTGTCCCAGACGTGGAATTGTAAGAGTCAGTATTTTTCTTCCTAGGTTTGCATCTTGAGTCATCTAGTTACTTCTTTTCCTTCGCCCATTCCACCCTTTTGGAATAGAAATATATATCCTGTGATGATCTCAGCACTGGGTATTAGAAATAGAAAACTTATTTTGAATTATAGACCCATTTCTAAAATAGTAATACATGAGACTTTGAGTCAAACATTTTTTTATAATGCAATACTCAAGGAAGACTTGGGGACTCTTGGGTCTGGACTTCTCTATTATGAAAGGATATAAACCTCAGGGTCCAGGGACAGAGTGCTATCTTTGGGTATGGTATGAAGCTATTCACTGAGGGTCCATTTGTTGAAATTTAAATTTCAAAGTGTAGTATTAAGACAATAGAATCTTAATCCAGCTTTGGAGTTTAGGGGTGGAATTTTCAAGATGTGACTCAGATCAGCTAAGGTCATCAAGTTGGAGGTCCCATGATTGAATAGTAATAGTTTTATGAGAAAAGAGAGAGCAGAAACACACACACACACACACACACACACACACACACACACACTCCATATCCTCTATTATTTGTTTTGCAATTCCCTCCACTATAGTGTAAATCTCCCTTTAAGAAGACCATGACCAGATGCAAGCCTTTCAGACTCCAGTATTATGAATTACATAGACCTAAATTCTTTACCAGTAAGGCAACCTCTGGAATTTCATGTAGTAATATAAAATGGACTAACCTTAATAAGTTTCTGAAATTATAATTTAAGTATACATAAAAAGTATTAAAACTTAAATTATAATTCATAAGGGTTCAATTTTCTTAGCTATTAGATTCTTGGTGTTTATATTTCTTATTTTGAATTATAAAAAATGGCTATAAACAAAGTGATACCACTTAATAGGAAATAAGATCCAGCATAATTGTTATGAAAAGTATAAATTAGAGAAGTTTATGTACACTGTACCTAACTACAATCTTCCATTAAGGTTCAAGTTTTGCTACCTGACTTTGCCCTGTGCATTCAGTGGTTGCATTTGCTCCTCTGGCGTCCTGTCTGTTGAAACACCCCTGGCATTCTTTGACTGTCTGTTGTTATAGGATCACATTTCAGAAGTTGGACAACTTGAGATTTCTTCATCCAGCCCCTTTTTCTCTCTGTGAAACTCACTCGGGCCTTAATACATCACAATGACTTTAGAGCAGTCAAACTCCTTCAGTAGTACTGTACTTGGATTCCAACAGGGAATAACTCCCAAAATGAAGCTGGGGGCTGCAGAGCACTTCAAACCCACCTTTGTAAATTCAAAAGGGAATTAAGTAGCAAATGGGCATAGATATATTATGCATGTACACATGTATGTATGTATGCATGTGTGTATATATATATATGTTTCCAAATGAGGTCTCTCTATGTAGTCCACACTAGTCCTGAGTGTAATTCGTAGTCCAGGATGGCCTCAAATGCTCAGGCCTCCTACTTCTTCCACCCTAGGGCTGGGACTACAGTTGTGTTCCACTACATTCTGCCAGTTACACTTCTTGAAGGAATTTCAAAGAATTTTCGATCATTTTAAACTTATCTTGTAGAAGAATATAAACGAAATAGGTAAGATATTGAATATAAAATACAGAATAATTGAGAGAGAAAGACAATTATGAAAATCGTGTATGTAATTATGGAGAGAGAAGAAAGAAAGTCAATGCTGTAATTTCCTCTGACTAAGAAGCCTGAGAATCAGGGGACACGGTCATAGAACCCCAACCCAAAGGCCACAGGCCTGAGCACTGCAGCGAGCAGCGGCACAGGTAGAAACCCTGGAGACTAAATCCTGGAGAACCAGTTGCTTCCATATCTGAAGGTTGGAGATGAACTGCTTAGTTTAGACAGACGGAGAAACATCCACCTTTCCTTCTCTTTTTGCTGTATTGTAATCCTTAGTGAACAGGATGAGGCCACGCCATGTTGGGCAGAATGGATATTGCATATTGAGGATGCTGATGCAGATGATAATTTCTTCCAGATATAGCCTCACAAACACACCTAGAAATAAAGTGGCACTGTCACATGTCTCCCAGTCTCATCAAATTGACACATAAAGTAACCATCACATGCCTAATTCGTAATTTTCTTATGGCTAGGTTCTATCACTCCTCGAAATCCAAGTCTCCGCAAGCTGTCCCAGTCTCATTTTGTTTCTTAGGCACAGCTTCTTCTTCATCATTCCAATCACACTTCTCAATCATCATTATAAACACTTCAATCATCCTGGCATTTTCATTGACTTGGCTTAAACATGAGGCTGATAATTAGTACACAGTCTCATTTGTTCTTTCCTGAATCAAGAATGTCAAAATATTAACTTCCAGCAGCACAAGTCAATAATATACTTAAGCCAACCAAAATTGAAATATTTGGTAAATACTAGAGTCCATTGTATTTTGTATATTTTTTTCTATTTTCAATTAGCACAAAGAAGCTATCCAAATTAATTGTAGCAAAATGATAGTGAATATAGTATTTACTTTTGTCACTTGTAGTTAATGAAAAATTAATAGAGTATTATTCATTCAATAAGTAATCATTAAGGTTCTATACCAAAAATGATGAGAATTACATACAAAGACAAAAAATATGTACTTCAATTCATATTTTTCTGTGGCCTCTCAAATTTGAATGTATTTCAGAGCAACAGTAAATTCCATTACAAAGCCAACATCATATGTTTATAACAACATCATATGTTCATTTCAAAGAAATAATAACAATGACACTTTCTGCCACATTTCTTTCATAATAAAAATCATTATTTTCTTTCTTTGTATATTACCATAGATTGGACATAGTCCCTTTGGATTGAGCTACAATTCCAGGCCTTTTAAAAATTTATTTTAATTTTGATATAAGGTCCCCCTAAGTTTCTAAGTTGCTCAGGCTCTATGTGTAATTTCTATTATTTTATGGCAGTCTCCCAAAACACTGGTGTTGAAGGTATGCACCACCATGTACAACTTAGAATTAAACTATTTTTGACATATTTATTTCTTACATTTCAAATTAATTTTAAACTTCTTTTTGAAATGGTCACAGCAAATCTGCCCAGCTTATAATTTGAAATAGCCAAAAAACCCTAAATATCACGAATATGTGAGATATAATTTTTAAATTTCAAAAGTCTATGATTATAGCAAATATGGAATCATTTCAAATAAGTTCTTCAAAACCTTAAAAATGTGCTCAAAATTGTCTAAATAGGAAGTTCAAATTATTTGTCCAAAATAAGTGTTATTTTAAACTTCTAAAATAAATAATTCAAGCTGAGCATGAAAGTTTTGAAAGATTCATGCATCCCTGAGATTAATTTTAAAAATGAATTTAGTACCAAAAATTAAATAGAAACTATAGCAATGTTTATTATTTTCCTGATGTATTGTGGGTTTGAAACATGTGAAATATTCAATGTGACAAATAAGTGTCATGATGTTAAGGATCTATTTAGAATAAAATTTAGAGATGATGGAGATATTTCAGATGTAATACATTAATTGTAAGCAATAATGAAGTGATTTTTCTGGGCCCTGGGATTGAGTGTGTGTGTCTGTATGTGTCTGTGTGTATGTATGTGTCTGTGTGTTAGAGCTGATGCATGTCCTGCCTCTAGGAATGAGGTGGACATTGACAGGGTCAGAATAGTCACACATTTCTAAATGTATTTTGAACACAAATTTGAGGAAGAAGGATTGCCAGTCTTCTAATGATGCTTATAAATTTAATAATTCTATGCAAATTTCATGTCAGTATTTGAAAAATCAGCAATACATTTCCTTGCTTTATTAATTTAAAATCCCAATTCAACTTAGACAAAGAAAGAGATGTTCTTTTAGTAGTTTCTAGTAGTTTAGCTTTGATTCTGCTTCCTATGCTTTTACTTATTTTATATTCATTCATTTTCTTGTCTGGAGGGGAAAAAAAATCCAGTTGCCTTAGGCCTTGATAACTTTGAAAAGCAATCCAGTCTTAAAAATCAATTTAATGACATGTTCCTATAGCATTAGAGTTACATGCTTTCCTACATTTAGCCCATTTAAATGAGAAGGTGATCCATTATGACACCTATAAAAGTAAATCTACACACAGCAGTGAAAGCCTGTGAAATTCCAGAAGGCATGTTATCATTCCAGGTCTAAATATCTCTGCTTCCTCAACAGACCCCAGCCAGTCAGCGATTAAGCAGGCACAAAGAGTCAGCTTTTACTTGCATTGCTATTTTCTTCCAGATTTGGTGTTCAGTAATGCAGTTGAGTACCTCATTAGCATGAATTTAGAATGGGTGAGGAATTTGGATTCATAAATTATGATAATCCTTTTATATTTCCTGTGAATGCAAGCAAACTAGAGACTTTCGGAGAAGTCTGAAGAATCCACATTAACGACAATTAGTTTCCATGACACTGCCTCAATTTTTTAAAATTATTTTTTATCTTTATTGGTACTGGTTTGACACCACCATGGAGCACTGACTACAAGAGCAAAGGATAGAATAATGGTTTTAATTTTTGTCAAAACTGTGATGCATACCTATCATAATAAGCTTTACAATTTTTGCTTTGATCATATTGTTTATTACATTTTGATTTTTAAAGCAAAATTCTGGGATAACTGTACAGATAGGCATTTTAAGAAATGTACATATCTAGTTTACAGATAAAATAAAATCCTGTTTTTCCTAATGTGTGATCTCTAGACCAGCAATCCAGCTTTATTTCAGAGTTTAGGCGACATTTAGACTCTCAAGTTTCCCTCCAGAACACAGCTTTAAACTTTTCCCAAGGTAATATTTCAGCACATGATTATTTGAGAAATGATATCTTCACAATCTTTTGAATACACATGTAATCACTCTTTTGATGTCAGG
>PVIC010006620.1:41380-53820 GCA_004025085.1 Thryonomys swinderianus
TTGTAGTTCAGGCTGGCCCTGAGCTCACTATGGTGCCCAGGTAAGCCGCCGCGAACTCAGCAATCCTCCTGTCTCTGCCTCCCGAGTGCTGGGATTACAGGCGTGAGCCACCACGCCCAGCATTATATGTGGTAACCGGGGATCGAACTCAGGTCCTTGCGCTTGCAAGGCAGGTGCCGGAACCACTGAGCTAACCCTCTGGCCCTGATGTCAGGTTTTTATATCTTACCTCTAGAGTTTGGGTTAGATGATTTTTAGGTTTTGTTTGAAGATACAATCTCACATTTGTTAATATATTTAACAAAACACAAAAAAGAATATTTGTTGCTAAAGGAAGTCCTATATTTCTTTATTCACTAAGAATTTTGCATATCAAGATTTTTTAAATAGTGATTTTCTTAATTAAAAGAATGTAAATTTCAGCTTATAATTTCCTGTATATCCTAATTTTTAAAGTTGGGATACAAAGACAATCTTATTTAATGGTTCTTTTGTGAAAGACTTTGCTAGTCTATATTTCTCCTTGCTTTTGTGATAACTCAAACAATATTTGTTTTACAGTAACAGAAGCACATATAAGGCAGCAAATGGCTTGTGACCAGAGCAAATGTTTAGGGGTATGACTCCAAGAATAGTTCTATAGATGGACCAGCCAGTGATAACACTGTGTAACCACTCAGGGTCAGCCTACAGTTTAAAGCAAAGCTCAACACAGATCATTCTATTCTAGGCATTCTCATATTACTTTTTCTGTAAGATGTGTAACATTTTTAAAAAGTAAGATAAAGTGGGAGATTTAGCTCAGTGGTTCTGGCACCTGCCTAGCAAGCACAAAGTCCCTGGTTCAATCCCTGGAAACCACATATAACAATACTGGGGGTGCTGACTCATGCCCACCAGCAATCAGTACCACATACCACGAATGCTGGGCTTGGTGGCTCAAACCTGTAATGCCAGTACTCAGGAACCAGAGGCAGGAGGATTGCTGAGTTTGAGGCTTGCCTGAGCTACAAGTAAACTCAGGGCCAGCCTGAACTACAAAGTGAGACCCTGGATCAAAAAAAAAAAATTAAGATGTAGTTTTCTGATGCATTTAAAGAAAAGTTTAAATCATGTATTTAAGGTAGAATTGTTAATAAAGAAATTATTTCATATTTATGAAAGATGAATTCCCTGTTCTTATATCCTTATCTTAATGTTACCAAGTAGAATTTATATTTCCCTTTTATTATTTGTAATGTTTTCTTTTTTTTTTTTTCTTTTTGGAGACAGGGTCTTGCTTTGTAGTTCAGGCTGGCCCTGAGCTCACTATGGTGCCCAGGCAAGCCACCGCGAACTCAGCAATCCTCCTGTCTCTGCCTCCCGAGTGCTGGGATTACAGGCGTGAGCCACCACGCCCAGCATTGTAATGTTTTCTTTTAAAGAATTTATATTAATAACTCAAAAAACCCAAAGTTATCCAACTAAACTAAATCAGTATACTATTTGTGAAATTTTGATGAGAATTTACATATTTTAATTTTGAATTTAATAAAAGCACATATAATAGAATCAATTAATGATTTTTTTGGAGACAGTCTTGTTTTGTAGTTCAGGCTGACTCTGAACTCACTATGTAGCCTAGTCTAACCCGAACTCACAGAAATCCTCCTGCATCTGCCTCCCAAGAGCTGGGATTACAGGCATGAGCTAACATGCCTAGCACTGTGGTATGTACCAGGGATTGAACTCGGGAGCTTGTGCTTGCCAGTCGGACACCAGAACTAATGAACTAAAACCCAGCCCAATTAATGATTATTTTTGAGAAAGGGCCTTGCTAAGTCACTGAGTTACTCAAAACTGGCTTGCAGTTAGCCTGCAATGATAAGGCTAAAATGAAACTCAGTTGCAAATATGCTTCCTGGAAAGCCATTTACTTTCTTAACATTCACGTTAACCAACTGTTTTTAAAACTAACTTATTTCTCATTATACAAGTGGTAGAAGTTATTTTAATATGTTTCTAAAAAACTAATTTATGAAAACACTTGTACAGGAAAATAATATGGAGAAGCATTAACAAAGGAAGTTTCCCCAGTACATGTAACTTGCAAAATTATTCTGAAGCATTCTCTGAAGATGTGAGGAAATGTCTCAGCCCCAGCAACAGCATCTGTGCAGGGACAAAAAGAGTGCACAGTTGTGCTGTCATTTCAGGAGGTTCTAGCCTTTACTAACCCATGCTCAATATATTTTCGCAAGGGACCCTGGGAGGTGCTGCCCAACCACTGCTATACCTTTCTCTAGAAGATGACGAGTTCCCTTCCAGAAGAGCAAAAATAGAAGCCATCCAGCCTCACTTCTTCCAAAGTCTCTCTTTCCCTGGGATTAATACAACTTTGTAAATTGAATTATTTATTGGTACATTTTATATACACCTCATAATCATGTTCAACATTGGGGAATTTGTACCAGTATATGACAGGAGTTAATTCTCATTTTTACCCTTATCCCTACCCACCCCCCATCCTCTACCCCCTATATAGGTGTTTTTCTTTTCAAATCATATTTATTCTTTATCTTCATTACTTCCCCCTACCACATTCCCTCTGAATATTTCCTCTTTCCACAAAATCTATCGTACATTTTAGAACTCATTTACATCTACAGATCCTTATACCAGAGAAGAGATATGGTATTTATATATCTGTGACCTATTATACAGACATATTCGTATACCTTATCCACAATGCGTTAGTTAATTTGTTTCTCAGCTTGACTGGGTGGAGGTACTTCAGGAGAGATAATTTCATTGTGAGGGCCCTAACATCATTAATGCATGAATACACAATTCATCAACAACGGAATGCACAATTAGAGGTGAGCTCTAGTTGGAAAAAGTGAGTCATGCAGGCATCACCTTGGCAGCTATGACTGGTCCCTGGGCCATTCTTTGGCTCTTGCCATGCTCTGTGCTTCCCAGTTACCTTGAGTAGACTAGCTTTCTTATACTATGCCCTTCTGCAGTGATAGTTCTGCCTTCAAACTGAACTTGCATTGAAACCTCTAAAAGTGTGAGTCAAAATGAACCTCTCTTCATTTAAATTGTTTTCCTCAGGTAAATGGGTTACAGCAAGGAAGAGCTGACTAAGAATTCTGTAGTCATTAAAGATGAAGCACTATATGTGGATGGAGTGCAGTGTACCCAGTTTCTTCTCATCCTATTATCCCATGTATTCAGAGACTCTGTTTTCCTATATGTCTTAATGTTTCTCATCCTAAAATTTTCCTGTTCTTTAGATACCACCCATTTCCCAAGTGTTTTAGTCACCTTTGCGTTATTGTAACAAGTTTCTGAGGTAATCAGTTTAAAGCAGAAAAGATTAATTTTGGTTTGTGGTTAATTTTTAGATCAGCCCATGGCTGATTGTCCCCTCACTTTTGGTTGTAGGCAAGCAGTTTGCATACTTGAGGGCAAGTGTTTTTTTCATGTTGGTCAGACAAATAGGAAAAGGCCAGCGTTCTAAAAACCCCTTCAAGGGAAGATTCCCAATGACCTGAAATGTCAAACTGGGTCCTACCCAAAGTTCTACCATTTCTTAGTAGTTTCTTAGGCTGAGGAGCACATGGCCTTTCCAAGGATACGCTCACAAACTATAATGCCAAGTTACCAGTACATTCATCTTCCTAAAAACTAGTTGGATCATTAATCACAGTAATAACTGAGTTTCCATTTCTTCTCAGTCATGATTGTTTCTTTGCATTGATTTGTATTTGTCAGTATAATCTTCCCACTTAAGATACATTATGTCTCTCTGCCTCATTCCCTTCTGTATTTCTCTCTGTCTTTGTCAAGAGTCAATCAGAGGCTCTTCTTGCATTTTTTTGGTTGGTTTTCTGGTTTTCCTTCTGGCACCTACAAAATCTGAAACTGGGGATCAATGCCTCAACCATTTTCCTTCTACCTTCTTCTTACACATTGAGGAATGGACTTGGATTCTTCCAAAAGATACATTGAAATGGAAACCCACAGTATTTGTCAATGTGACCTTGTTTGAAAATAGGCTTTTTACAGAATTGATAAATTAAAAGTAGTCATATAGGTGTACCCCTAATTTATTGTGACTAGTCTAATCGTGAAAAGAAAAAAAAACTGGACACAGGCATCCAGATAAGGGAGAATAACATGGGAACATGAAGGCAGAGATTGAAGTAATGACTCAGTATCATGCCAAAGGATGAGAAAGAGTAGAGCAAATCACTACGACTAAGACATATATAAGAAAGGCATTCCTCAGAGTGCTCAGGAAGAATCAATACTTCTAGTACCCTGAGTCCAAGAATACAGCTTCAGGAAAAATGAGACTGTCTTTCTGTTGTTTCACTTAGGTGGAAGTTTGTTAGAACAACCCTAGAACATTAACACCATTCCTTTTCTGTTATCTCAGCGTAACTTTGACAAAATACTTAAGATAAATAATTTAAAATGCAGAAAATTTTACTTTGGGTCATAGTATCAGTGGCTTTCATCTGGAGTTGACTGGCCCTGTCACTCTGGATTTATGCAGAAACAGAGTATCATACATGAAATGTGTGATGGAGCAATGGGAACTGATTTAAGGTTTCAGTATCCTTGTTGAGGACACGCTCTTCTGATTTAACCTTCTCTTACCTGGCCCCACCTCTTAAAGGGTCCACTATGTCCCAATAGTGCCATAGATTGTTTACCATGACTTTAGGAAAGCTCTTTGGTATACTTCTATTATCTAAAGCACAATACTTACATGTAGAATTTCAGGGCCTGATGAAGCCCTATCTTTTCAGATTGATAAATAAAGAGCTGTGTTATTACTGTTCCTATATACTTTTCATTTCATGTATATCTGTCTTCATTTACCCTGCCTTCTGAATGTTATCTTGAATATAAGCCTGTTAATCTTTCCTCAAATTCCAGACCTCTTTTTTGCTGTAGTTTCCCATATTTCACCTTCTGCCCTATTCTTTTGCCCTGGATGTCTTGTCCATAATATCTGCTATCCATTGCCTGATAGACAAACTGTTTTCTCTTCACCCAAAGCTAGTTGAGATTTCATTTCTTCTTTGATGACTTCCTTGACCCCTGTTCTGAAATTGTTCATCCATCTGGAGTTTCATTTACTACCTCCTGTCTGTGCTTATTATGAGATTGGGGTTTGGGAAGGTGTTTATTTATCTCTACATCCTTCAGCTCTAACATAGTGGCTGGCTTACAGCAATACATGATTTTATTATTCAACAAACATTTTTTGCACTTAATGTTTCAAGAATGTTCTAGTAGTTTGGTTTCTGATCTAAAAATGAGAATCTAGCAATCTTCTACATAGGGGTTTGTTGTTTAATGACAGGGTAAAACTTACTGTAATGTATAAACACATTTTTAATACAGTATCTGTGATATTCAAGCAGAGACAAGTAGAAAATAGATCAATTTCAAATACAAAGAACTAGCCTGTCATTTATAAACAATAATGTACTTTAATGACTCAGTAGAAAGACTTGGCTCTTTTACTTGTTCTTCCTTATAGAAATATATATTTTTTAAATTGTGAATTCTCATTAATAAAAAGATTAAAGATTTAAGTGCTATCTTGCTCAATATAGACTGTTTAACACCATAAATATTTCATCATATATTGGTCCCGATGATGCCAGCTGTCAGTAAGTCAGACTGGGTTCTGAACTTTAGCGAAAAGTTATCATTTACACACAGTGTGCTCAGAAACAACCTAACAAAAACAGCAGAACAGCATGTATGATACTACAGAAAGCTACATATTTAAAAATTTTCAATAGTTTCTATTCTTTTAAGCCTCTCCAGTGCACATGCCTTCATGAGACATTAGAGAACAAGAGAAATTTAAGAAGAAAACTGAAGATAATTCAGTTCCATTGTAGATTAATGGGTCCAGTTCGGGAAATTTAATTCTATGTCAGCTAACTCAATACAAATAACCTGAATGGTTCTCTCTGCAATTCCTGTGGGAAGGAAAATTCATACCAGTATATGCAGATCTAGAATCATTTCCATGGGAAGAAGACACTTGTGAATCACTTTTCTTGAAAAAGGAGTGTATCACAGCTTAATTATTTGAATGAAAGCAGAAGAGATGCAGAATTACAAAGAATACATGAATTACAAAAAAAAAAACCCTTGTAATTGTCAGAAACAATCATATCTGTTTCTTATTCAGGGATTACAAAGTTCACTTACACAGCAATGCTGTCTTGATGGTGGATGCTGTCAATATATATCAGTGCTGTCTAATTCTCTGTACATCTTTCATGATCATAGATCACATCCAGGTTTCTAGTATTTCCTGTCAATCTTGTGACTTTCTTCCTGTGAATTCTCCAGCTCTTTCACAACTACTTCAAATGTTTTTCTCCCTCCACTCCAACCTGATCTGCACACAACTCTGCAATTATTTTTTCAGGGAGAAAATGGATGGAAATATTCTCAGCCATGTACTGTCTAATTAGCTAACCTACAAATATATCTACTCATCTATCTCTTTCATGATCTTTGTAAAGAGGTCCTGTAGTTTTTCCAAGTCTTACTGAAAATCTTCAATTATAGAGTCTATTGTATTCATTCACCTACGTTTAACTCTTTCACAGACACACACACACACACATGCACGCGCACATACACACACACACACACACTCATAGGAAATTCCCTGGGACGTATTGTTTTACCTGGTGAGTACATAGTAGATGGTGATGGACCCCTCTCCTCGGGTTGCTTACAGTCCACATGAGATCGCCTGGAATCTAATCTCTAACATACTGCTCGCTTCATGCTATACAGGTACTTTAGTGTCTCACATTTAAAATTAAACAAACACAATATACAGTTCAAGTATCCATTCTTTATGGCCAAATTTTATTTTCCTCCTCTAGTTTGAAGGTAAATTCATTACTACTTTCCTCATTTCCCCACTTATCCTTCAATCTATTTCAGTGTGTAGTTTTATCACCTGTGTATTACTTAAAATTCTTTACTTATGAAATAAAGTTCCTACTTTTTAAACACATATTCTCTTTAAGTCAAAAAAATCTCAGTTTCTCCATATTTTTTGCTACTTGTTTATGCTGGCCTCTATTTAATTACCAGTAGAATTTGCCCACATGATTTTTAAGCTTCCTAGGGATAAATGATGCATTTTTCTTTCAGATTTTTCCTAAAGTAATGCCTATCCTAGGTTTGTCTTAACACTATATTTCAGAAGGAGATAATTCATTTTATGGAATCAATCCACATATAGAGAAAAATTTTGTGCTAGGTAATCATAACTAAAGATTATGACATGATTTAGAGGATTTAAAAACATAAGATTTTGGACATAGAGTTACTGTTGGAGTGAGTTAAGAGTTTTGGAGATATTAGTATGTCATGAAAACATTTTAATTTGGAATGAAATGAATTTGGGAGCCCAAAGGGTAGATAGATTAAAGGAGTTTGAATTGTGATAGTAAAACTTTAGGTATAATTCCTAACCACCCCCCAGTACATGTGAATTTGATTTTTTGAGAAATAAGGTATTTCCAAAAGTAATTACATGAGGCCGTGTTTCATTGGTTGTGCCCTATCCTAATAACCTAGTGTCTTATGTATTTATAAGAACAAAACCCCTGAGATTTGGACACAGAAGATACCTGACAACAGAGACAAGTGTTAGTGATAGAAACCAAAAGTTACCCATGATTCCCACCAACCAACCACGACCTAGAAAAGGGCAAGAAACATTCTTTCCTGGAAATGAAAGAAGCTTCATGGTTCTGCTGACATTTATTTTTGATTTATAGTTTCCAACGATGTGAGAAAATTAATTGATGTTGTTCTATTTTATTTATTTTTATTTCTTTTCAATTTAATGTATTGGGCATCATATATGCAAATCACAATTACACTCCATATTGAGAATTTGTACCAGTAAATAAAATAACTTAATTCTCATTTTTCCCCTTGCACTACCCATCCTACAACTCCCCACCCCTATATACACAAGCTTTGTTTTCTTTCTTTCCTTCTTTCTTTCTTTCTTTCTTTCTTTCTTTCTTTCTTTCTTTCTTTCTTTCTTTCTTTCTTTCTTTCTTTCTTTCTTTCTTTCTTTCTTTCTTTCTTTCTTTTTCTTTTTTTTACCATCAATTTTTTTTCTTTCCCCTCATTATTTAACCCTAAACCCTATATCCCATTGAGTATGTGGAAGTTGGTTGTAGCAGTCCTAGGAAACTAACATGGGCTTTCAAAGCCTATCTAAAGTATTGAAATCAAAGTGAGTATTGAGGAAACACAACATTATACAACCAACTTGAGGAGACATGAAAATTTAAAGTAACCCTCAGGATATCTTTCTAAATTTGGTGTCCTTAAACTTATAACCTTTTAGGTGTATATAATGTGTTACATTTGCTTGCCGACAAAATTCAGAAAATCAACACTGGCTTTCTTAGCATTAGATAATGTATTAGCTGTTTTACAGAACCCATGAATGTGACTGTTGATTGTGGGTATTTGTATTTATGTACGTTAGATGCACTGTTGGAGTCAGAAATAGGGATATGGTGAGAGTTTGGAGCAAACTGAAGGGAGAGATATTATATAGCCTGAAGGCCGAGTAAAGGCTTTCATATACTTAAAATGGTAAAAACTAATAATGTAGATTTGAGAATGAAGAAGGAAAGCGAGCACTTTAAAATTATAATAAATAATATAAACAAAGAAAAATTAAGGCCTAGGCAGTTCATACTGTCTCAATGAACTTTAGGAAAATCAAACTAGTATATTTGGTGTTTTTGATTATTACCAATGTAATTATTCCAGGTTCTCAGTTGTTTTGTTGTTTCTTTGTTTGTTTTTTGGTCCTGGTCAATTGGTGTTCACTAAGAATGATGCTACAGTAATAATTTCATTTTTGTCTATATTTAATCTTTTTCTACACAGATACTATCTACTTATACTTAATATGGATAAATTCATCAAAATAAAAATAAAACAGTGCCTTTCAGTAACTAAATTTATAGGAATTTCCATAAAGTTTTTTTCTGCATTTAAATTTATCTGATATTTGAATGCATATAATAATGCATTTATGTCAATATGTGAATTTACTTTTAGTTTTCTGATGTAATCTCATGTTCTTTCTCTATAAAAGCTATCTATAAAGCCTAGAGTGCAGTGAAAGAAATGCTATAGATCTATTGCTATATATATCTACTATAAAGTTTAACGATGATATTTCAGTCAGTTAGATCATTTTTCCAAAGAACTGCATCTAGAAAGTTCTTGCAAAAATAACTGGGAGCATTTGATAGTGATTAAGTATTCTATCTTACCAGTGCTAAGTAGATTATTGGTGATTTCTCTGCATTTTTTACCAGCTCTATGGACCTTGTGACAGCAATACAAAATAGGATACAGGTTTTATTTGTGAATATTGTATATGATCATTTTCTTCCCAAAGACGTGAAAAAGGAAAAAAAGTTATAGCGCTTTAATGGAGTACAATATATTATTAAATAAGTTTGTTTAATTATATATAGTATTAAAAGTTCAAACAGTCTTAACTCTGTACAAAGCAGCAAAAGACCAGATAATGTGCAATTGGTAGAAAAAATGCAATGTTGTATTTTTCCTCTTTTATACAACATTTAATGAGATAAATTGCCAAAAGTTAATTTATCAGTTGCCACAGAGATTTCTTATTAGAAGAGAACTTCAGTTGTTTGATATTATGCATATAATTGTTCTTTTAAGGTTTATCTAATTAATAATATGAAAGCAGTTACACATGGTATTTTAAATCTTTAGACATAAGATTATGAAATTTAATTAACCTCTTAATTAAAAGAGACCTTATTTGTGCCTCTTTCCAGCAAATGAAGTCTTTCACATATAAATAATATAAAAGTAAATGATAAAGAAATTTTGCTTTTAAAGTCATTTTGATACTTATGTTATGAAGGAGCATTTATATTACTTTGGGTTGAATTATTGGAATCTCTCATTGGACCAAACTATAAAAATTGTTACCAATATTGTTCCTTTCTTTACCTGCTTGTTTAAATATTACATTTAAAATAATTAGGCAGAAGATAACTAAAGAACAAATTTAAGACGAGCTATCTCCTAGAATCCTTCATGTTGAAAATTCATCTAAATAATTTAATATGAATCTTGAATAAATAGAATGTAAGGGCAAATAGATTTACCTTCTAGGACTATCTGGAAAAATAAAGCTTATTATATTGGCCAATTTATAAATAAGTAAGCTATTAAGTAGCTTTTTATATCTATATGGCTGCAGAAGGATGAAATAATGTATGAAGCAAAAAAAAAGTTACAGACAACAGAATCAAATAATCTTTAAAGATCAATTTCTGTTTTTAGACAGTAGGCTGCAGAAGTGTTGAAAATGTGTTTTGTAGTTGTCTGCATTAGGATACTCTAAAGGCTGATTTGAGAGCTAGTGCATCAATATCACCTGAAGACTGGCTAGAGATCCTGAGTTTGATCCTGAGCCACTCTCTCAGATTTACATTAACCTGTGCTTAATATGACTGCCATGGGGTCCTGATGTCACTAATTCATGAAAGTCATTATTCTGATGCAGGAAAGATGGCTTGAGAAGAGTGGCAGCTATAGAAATGAAGAGAAGTAAGTAAATTTTGTGTCTTCCTGAGTCTAATAAATAGTACAATATCAAAATGGTAAGCCTAACAGTATCATGACTTGAATGATTATTGCTAAATAATTTAACAAAAGTATTCAAAATGGTCTAGCGGTATTTTATATAACATAACTGCTTATATGTAGTATCATGTATGAACACTTGTATAGGCATACATAGAAGGACACGTAAAATACAAATCTGTATCATATGTATTATAGGTGCACACACATTACTTAAAGAGAAGTAATACTAATAGGTTTATTTTGCATAGTCTCAACTCAAAGAATTATCTGACAGAATCATTTCTATTATGTAAAAATGGGCAGTTGCTGAAGGTGTCACCAAAATTCTGCAGTCCCCTCAGTATTTAAGAGTCCCTACTCTGGTTTCATGAGAACTAATATGGACATGCTAATTGATTGAAAGTAGTGTTTAGAAGAGTCATGATGGTCCCTACATAAATTAATTTCATTTTATAATAAAACTTGAACTTTATAAGTTATGCCTCATAATTAAAAATAGTTTGTACATCAATTATGTCTATAGTACCTTCAATTTCATATCTAAGGCTGGCTTCTGTGAATGATGACAAATGAGGGTCCAGACCGTGTATTCTTCAAAGTCTTAAGAAAGATATAAACAACTAGGTTGTAGATCATCAGAGCAGGCACCCTGACTATGAGAGCTGTGCATAGAGTTTTGAAAGAAAGACATAGGCACGAAATAGGTGGGAAGGAGCCTTGGTACAGAGAAGTGAAGTTACTGAGAAGTGGGGAGCAGGTCATGACACTGCTCTCTGGCACCTCTGGACTCCAAGGCTCCCTTCTAAGTGGATCAGTCTGTTTCTGGAGAGGACAAGGACAGCCTTACACTGTGAAGAGGGAACTATGGTTTCAAAGGAGTATAACTGGATCTGTCTAGCTCTTCAATTCTTATGTGGGGACAATGAAGATTGAAGGCTACAATACAACAAGCAGCAAGCAGTTCAGAATGGGCAAATGCATGTTTATTCAAGTAGTAAGAGAATCACTTCTCGGCCTTTTGGCTAAGATCATGTGTAGAGTAGTAAGAGAAAAGTTTTCCACTAGTCAGGGAGGGAGAATTCCATAAGATTGACACCACAGATATTTAGGTCCGTTGTCCTTTTATCCAGCTTTTAGGGCCAATGTACAGGACAGAAAGCAAGGATGCTCCTAGTTGGAGGTAGGCCTTTGATGTCCTGAGCTTCATTTGGATCTTATTTCCTCTCAGGTCTCCTGTTTCATTAAGGACCTATTCTTTGTCTCTTGCACTTCCTTATGCCCTGATAGTCCTTTTTTTGGTATGCTAACTCACTAGGCCAGGACTTTTAATTCATTTTAACTATTTAAGACCTGTATCCTAACTGCATAAATTCTCCTGTCTCTAGGCTGCAGGAGGACCCAGTGAAGGAATATTTCTGTAAACCTTTCAATTTTTTTCAGTTGGCTTTACATGATATGACTGTGATGTCGAGTACATCACTTGATGGATAGAACATAATAGGATTGAAATAAATCCTGCAGAGTATTTTGAATACCTCTAGGATAATCCAAATTACCTATGAATTGCAGTAAATTGAAAAATACAAGGTAAATGCTGTCTTAGTCCATTTTCAACTGTGATCACATAGTACTGGTACAGAGTAGCAAGCAGTCCAAACATAGTTTCTAAATAAGCTAAAACAATCCAAACAACGTAAATATTATAACTCCCTCCAAACCTGCTA
>PVIC010006621.1:0-53618 GCA_004025085.1 Thryonomys swinderianus
CGAGATTACAAACTTTTATTTTTATTACCTGAAAGGATCATCTTGACAATACATGGGAAGATGGAAATATATTTAGAAAAAGAGAAAGGAACAAAAATTAGGAGAAGAGAAAAAGTAATGTATGTGAGTAGTTATGCTCACAATCTTAATTATATTCAGGAATTTGGAAGTGTGAGTCACACAGGATATATGCCGATCGGTTCCTACCTGGCATCTACACATTTTTAAGGTTTTGGGGGTGCAAGACCACGTGGGGCTAAAGCAGAGCATTAGCGGAAATAGCCTACAAAGCACATCCCTAGGCTGGGAAGACTCTGCTATTCTTGTTTGATTTTGAGAAGCAGTTACTGTTCTATCCCGAGTATTTTTAATGACATGAAAAACAAGAAAAATAATGAAATGTGCCTGAAAACTAAAAGGAACTGAAACCACTCTTTGCTTCGGTAAATCTGCTCCAAAGCACACGCTCCTGCCTCTTTCGTTTTTTGGAAGGAAAGCAAGGTTCTTGCCGCAGGAGAATCACAGGCCCCTCAGTCCTCTGGCAAATGCTGTTGTCCTCCATCCCGCCTTACCCTCCCCCCCATTCCCCTTTCTCCACGTGTACGGGAAGCACAGTCCTCACCTCAGTACCGACAGCGCCCTGTCCCTTCCACCTAACACAACATTCTCAAGCTGGCGTCACATTCATAAACTGACCGTCCATCCTGCCCGCCATAGTCTACACGCTGGAAAATGGAAGCACCTCGTAGTCCTTCAGGGACTGTATCCCCAACATGTCCTGCAGCACGAAGTATAGTTTTACTCCTACGTACCAGAGAGCCTTTTCACTAGTGAATTCTCTAGGAGACAGTTCAGCGGCCACGTCTTCGTCTATGACCTTCTGTGGTATCTATCTTCCTCCGCACAGCAAACATGATCTCTGTTCTCTAACCTCTCGTTATTGTACCTGTGAGTGATTTTTATGACGTCCACGTCTTCCTACCATTTGATCATTATTTGCAAAATTTATTCATCTCTTACTTTCTGATGTTCCCATTTAGGCCGCCATCATCACTTACTTTGACTAATGCCAGAAACCTCCTAATTGGTCTCCGTGCATCCATTCTCGGGCCCATTTAATCAATTTCTCAGTCAGAAATCAGCCATCTTCTGAGAGGTTCAGCAAGCTTCTAATCTGTTCAGAAGCCAAGCGGTTTCTCAACTCATCTAAGTGAAACAGAACTCACATTTCTCACCATGGCCTGGCCAGCCAAGTTTTGATCTCTGACTGTTTGTTCCATCTTAGCCTGCGCTTCCCTTCTTTGCTCTCCCAACCACATGCCCTTGCTGAAATTCTTCTGGTTGGGTTTTTCTCAGATAAGCAAATTATATGCTGCTTTTTAACACGCTTTTATTATTTTTTTAAAAAATTCAGTTTACTGGTACACTTACGTTATTTTCACATTCATCTTTGGGAATTCGTACCTGTAGATGATGTCACATCTTGATTCTTACTTTTTCCTATTCCCCTGCCCTCGCTTCAACCTCTCCATCTCTCCATATACATAAGCTTTATTTTTATTTTTTCTTTTCACCTTCAAACTTTTTGCTTTCCTTTCTTTGCTTTCCCTTCCTCCCCCAGTTCCCCTTCCCCTCTGAGTATTTTCCTCCTGTTTCATATTGCTGCTCTTGTGCTGCAAGATTTAGCTCCACTTTACAGACTGATTCCATTTAGTATAAATTCTAGGTTTGCAGAAAGGCTTCTGGACCTTTGGGTCTTCCTTACTTCATGTATTGTAGTTGAAAATGTATATTTTTGAAAGTATTTCAGATTATTTGTATTTATCTGTCTTCCAGACTGGCATGTGAATTCTGTCAGGTTGGTAAATATCTATAAACCCTTCTCCACTGTATGACCATCAGCCAATGTGTTGGTAAAACAAGGCTCAATAAATACTTGTTGAGTCAGCAGACAATTAAATGGTGTTTGTTGTCAAAATTCCACTGTCAAAAAAGTCAAGGTCTACTAAGTGTTAAAGTTTGAAATACTAAATTTTAAGTTTCCACCATCCTGAATTCATGAAACTAAAATGTTTCCCTCTGAAAGAAATGATGGCACTGTTCAGAACAAATTACAAGGACTTCTCAAAAGTTTGTGTGCTGTTAATAAAATATACTATTGTAAACTTCAAGACGTCCGCTGATTGCCTGCTAAATACATATATAATGGGAGACACTGTCTCCAAAAAAAAAAAAAAAGTTCGTGAACAATGATATTTTCATTGCCCAAGCAAGGACCCATTTGACTTCTATTCTCCTTGGTCTTTAAACTATCTCTTCTTTTTTGTCTTGCCCCAAGTTTTCCTTCCCTCTTCCCTTCAATCTTCCTATTTTTTTTTTTTTGAGAAACCCTTTATCCTTATCATGCTATTTGACTATCAGGTCTGTATACACAATTTGTTTGAAACTTTGGTGGATACTAAATTTAAGCAGTAGTTGAGATATTGTTAAAAATCATCATAAATCTTCACTGGACACTCCACTTACTCTCCTATAAGGACATCTTGGATTGTGTATTGAACCACTGCTTTGGAAAATGCATCAGTAACTCCAATGTGTGAATGCTTGTTCCAAAAGGAACCAGATACCAATGAGGCGCCACCACAGAGCCTTCTGGACTCACTGTGTCAGGAATCCTGATCCAGTTGTTTCACCCAGTCACAGCTAAAGTAACCAAAACTTCTAAGCTCAGTCTGATACCATGGTCATGATTTCTTGGTCCAAAGACCACCACTTAGACTTTGAACTTTGCCATTGCTGCTGAAGCCTGAGATGCTGATCTCACACATGTTTTCTACACAGGCCCAATAGTGAAGTGTTTATGTGGTCCTGTGATTGTAGATAATCTACCCACCAACAGAGGGTAGTAATCTGGTGACAATTCTTCCCTCATGAACCTTAGCATTTCATCAAACTGTGAAAAGCAAGAATTAACTTTGGACTTGGAAGATCATGCTACAGTGCCAAGCAATCACATTTGCTTAAAAAGCAGCAGAAACCACTGGAATAAAGAGCTACATAATAGCTATCCTTCTTGTGTTTCATCATTTCCAATTGCATCTGTCACTTACTTAGAAAATTTTCCAGCCAATAAATAGTTACACAGTTAAACATTCAATGAGTAAACAAGCTGGGGATTTAGATCTAGTGTTACCTGTCATCCTTGGATGCACAAGGGCCCAAGTTCGATCCGCAGTACTGGAAAAAAGAAAAAAAATAAAAAATGAGTAAAGATAGGTAAAAACTTAAACATTTATACAAAAGTTTGGCTTAGAATTCTACTTTCTGAGAAACCATTAAAGAAAGAATCTCCTTCATTAGTACTTCTTTCCATACTTTTAATATTCATTTACTACATAGCATCTTTAAAAGCTCTGCTTGTGGTCTACTGAAATATGGGATGGACATATAAAACCCAGATGTCAAAGTAATGGCTCTTCTCTCAGAGTAAAACAACAGTATTGCCCTTTCTTTAATATGCATCCTTGGAAGACACATGGATATCATGTTGTATTCTTTTTTTTTTCTAAGACAGGGTCTCACTTTGTAGTTCAGGCTGGCTCTGAGCTCACTATATAGCCCAGGCAAGCCTTGAACTCAGCAATCCTCCTGTCTCTGCCTCCCAAATGCTGGGATTACAGGCACAAGCCACCATGCCCAGCTCATGAAATATTCTTAATGAAGACACTTTGGTACTCTTTAAATCCACCAGATATTTTAATGTGCAGTGTTTCCAGGTATATTTTAATATTTCCCTAGTATTTTACATATTTTATTAATATTTTACTAAACTTATACCTCTCTTCTGAATGAAACACCAAGTTCAGTGAAATCGCCATAGTTTCTATTCTCACTGATATAATAGTCTATGAAAAGGAAAACCCTGTATTCCCAACAAAAATTATTTTGACTTTTTTCAGTTTAGTCTGCTTTTCACCCAATTAAAATGTGCACTCCTTTCCTTTGTTTTCCATCTTTTCTTATGCAGACAATACTAAAATATTTTATTGGGCTTTTAAAGTGAAAGTAAAATAAGTAAGCCAGAGATTCTACTTTTCTAGAGACATTATTATGAGCATCAGCAATAAATCAAATTTTGTCTTACCATACACCTCAAATTAGGAAAAGAGGAACATTTTGTAATATATTTGTACCAAAAGTTCACTGTAATAATAAAAATGGTGCTGTGATTCGGACCTGACATGTCCCCCAAGTCCCACGTGGTAAAGGCTTCTTCTGGGTCCTCCAGTCCAAAGGGCTACTGGGGGACAGTATTGGCAAATTTAGAAGTGAGCTCAGTGAGAAGTTAGGTGGTGGAGACAGTGACAAAAGGAGTGTTGGGACCTTCGGTTCTTGCTCTCTCTCTGCTTCCTGAAGGAGGTGAGGGGAGCTGCTTCCCCTGGAATGAACTTCTTACCATATGTGCATGGGCTGAAATAGTTTTTAACTCTTTAAAAGAGTTAGCAAAAATAAACCTTTGCTCCTTGTAAGTGGAATTTGTCAGTTGTTTTATGATAACAATGGAAAACAGACTGGCAGAAACGACTGGGAGACATTTGCATCTTCTCTAGCTAATGGAATTCCCCAAACACCACCGGACAGCTGAAAAGGAGTCATTACAGGAAAATTGTGCTATGTAGCCACCTTCACATTCTTCCTCCATTATTGCAAAACTTCAAAAGCACCAAGTTACATTTTATTCTCAAATTGGATGAGATGTTAAATTAAGTAGATGACATCTGAGTCACTCAAGGTTGTTAGACTCGTCGTTGATATAAGCCATAGCGCTCAAATGCACTGGAATAATAAAGTCAAAATATAAGGGTACGGGGGGCTTTACTGACACGAACATCTTGAAAAAAGTTTCTACAGTGAGATTCAGAGATTTTAAAGATACAGGTAGCTGTTAACATTTAGTCAAATCTCAAATATTAGTGACAGGGAAGAATACAAATTCAATTTATAATTCTCACTCATTCTGATCGCTCAATAAACTCAAATCTATACTTTGAAACTAAAAGCTTACTTGCATGATACGTAATTTTAAATAATTGAGAGAAAATAAGTTCAAGTTTCAAAACCTCATTGTGTCTCATTCGTTTGGTAAAATATATACATTTTTAAAATGAATATGTCTTTGAAAGATTGCTAACTTAAAAACATTTAATATACATCCTTTAACATAGATGGCCTTAGAAATTTCAACATAAAAATAAATAAATAATCATAAATGAAGCAAGATGGGACATACTTGCTGTATCAAGGTAAATCTAATTCATTTCAATTTAATAGTACTCAATAAATAAAGCAAAGGATAAAGAAGTACAATATTTTTATCTGTGAATTATGCAATGTATATGTTTGTGCACATGTATATACATGCATTTTTTCTTATAAATTTGTCTAAAATATGCAGGTCATACACTCAGATTGTTTTTAGCTTTTGCAAATGTGAGCTTCAAATTAGAGGCATGAATGGACCTCTTTTTGGTTAAATGCCAATAGAGACCATCAACAAACACATTTTGCATTAAATGTACTTCAAGTCTAAGAAAGAACAATGTCTTCTCATCTGGAAGTAATCAGAAATGCCAATCTAATAAAATCATGAATTAATGACATGTCTAGAATTGGAGTATTATTGCATAGAGAGTTTAGTATGATTTGACTCTATATAGCACTGACTTAGATAAACATCGAGTGCCTGCTTTTCACCCTCAATATGCCTACACATGGTCGATATTATGAAAAGAAATCGACCTGTAGTTCTTGGAATTTCTGCGGGCATCGATATTGAGAATTCATCTTTTCTACTTTGGCACGTCTGGCATAGCTCAGGGCGACGTAGTCTTTACACGTGGAGGAGGGAGACAGAGTGGGAGGCTAAGAAGGAAGAGAGAGAGACAGAAACGGAGAGGAAGGGAGAGAGAGAGAGCGAGGCAGAGGGAGAGAGAGAGAGAGAGAGAGAGAGAGAGCGAGGCAGAGGGAGAGAGTTGGGGTCTGTTTTCAGAAAATGAAATTTACATCGAAGAGGGAATAGTAAACATCTCTGTCAGAAGGCAAGAATCAACTAGTCAGTGGTATATCATGTCACATATAAGAAGCAAATGCAAGAGGAATTAAGAGATATGGGTGTAGCACAAATAACAGTAATAAGTTAAAACAGTGGTCAAAGAAATTAAAATGTTGGGTTCAGTGAGCCATTAATTCTCCACAAAAAATGAGTGAGTGTGAGAGAGAGAGAGAGACAGAGAGAGACAGAGAGAGAGAGAAGGAAAATAGGCTGAGTTCCCAATTTAAGAATAAACATGACATTATTGTTGAACTATTTAATTTCTTTATTACCATTCCACTTAAAGGACCTGGGAATTACAAATTATGGATTTGAAAAACACTGAGTTGTCTCAATGGTTTGTTCAGTCGTTTGGAAAAGCAAGGAGGGTAGATTTATCAACCCAATATTTACTGAACACTTTCTGTATCCTGTGCGTTCTCGTAGGCACTTAAAAGTCATACAGAGTCAAAACAAAAAGCTCTGTTCTTTGGCCTTTACATTTTATTAGATAGGAAGGAAAATAAGCAAAGAGCATAATAAGTATGCCATGAAGTGTATTAAAAGGTGACAAATGCTAATACTTCTACATAGTATTTTATAGTTAGAGCCCATATTAATTATTCTCTCCTTGTCAGGTGGAATGACTATTGGCTTTGGTTTCTGAGCCTCCAAAGGGGGGGGGGTCATAACCCCAAGGTACTTCCTCCTGAGATAGTTACACAACTATTCAGTTGGGTTGAGCACATTTCTCATGTCAGAGTTTCCCTGACGCCACAGCTGGGCCAGGTGATTTCAGAGTTGGTTAAGTGAGGATGAGTAAGGGAAGAAGAAGCAACTTGTGATTATCTCCCATCACTGCTGGTCTCGGAGGCAAGGAAAGCCAAGGTGCCTGACAGAAGCTTAGGAAGACCAAATACATATGCAGGACTTAAACTGGCAGGACCTCAGTGACCTGCCTTCTTATCCGATATCTATTCGTGGCTGGAATAATTAAAACCCAGGAGAGAGCCAGCAGGATGGATAATAGGACTTCGTAATGACCCGCTTTGTTTCAACAAATTCATATAGCACTTCCTGAATTTTAAAAAGTGCTGTGCAAATCGATTTGTTGGCTGATAAAAAGTGAATAGTAATTAGTTTATAATAAAATGGCCCATTTCCATGCTGGCTTGGGTGATGAAATGGGGGAGGGATAATAGGATTTCTGAGGACAAACTCACTCAGGTAAAGCTTCTATTGGATCACTTCAGCAAAGTTATTAAAGCTCATCTCTTCACACGTTGTACAGCCCCAGATTTCACCACTTACACTTATTTATTTATTTATTTATTTATTTATTTATTTATTTATTTATTTATTTATTTATTTTTGCAGTGAAAGATTTTCTCTCCATACTCTCTATTTCCCGTCCCAGGGAATAACACATCAGGTTACTAAGGCATGAGTATAAATTTGTTTATGCTGTTCCTTCACTCTGTAGGCAGAAATTCCCAAAGAGTTCTGATTTGGAGTAAGAACAAGCTTATAGGATGTTTCAGGGAACCTCGGTTACCAATGATAAGAAGTACCAATCATTTAACTTTTCTTATTAGATAGCACCTCAATAATTTCTTACCAGATATTATCTTGCTAAATGCTCACAATGACCTTTTAGGTACTATAATCTCAATTAAACACTGAAAACATGAGGTCCAAAGAGATCAAGTTACTGGTACAAAATTCTAAAGATAATTAGTGCAAATCCAGAATTTGAACTAAGAACAGACTAATTTCAAAGGCTTTGCTTCTTTGGCAGTAGAATGCTCTGACCTTGTAATAAGGAAATATGCAGGTTCAAAGGGAATACATGTGCATTGAAATAAAGTTTTAGAAAGCACTCTGAGTTATAGTCACACTTGGTGGAGTTATAGTATTTTAAACTTTTAAAGTTTATAGAAGGATTTGGAAAAAGTGACTAGACAGGCACTTTGGAGAAAGCAATGCTTTCTTTAAACAGTTACCTTAAATATAGTGTCATTAGACATAAATTATCACTCTGATTGTTCAAGCTTATTTCCGTGACCCACCGAGATCTGGAAATAGGAAGCAGCTCCCAGGAAGAAAGTGCTATAGAAGACAGTTGTGTCTAGGGGTTGGGCCAATGACCAGTGCAGTCTATGTTACCAGGATTATCTATGCAATGCAAAGCAGGAATTCTTCACTTAGTGGGTGTCTTAGAAAATAGCGGAAGCTGCAATAGTCTACTTGGTTCTATTGTAGCCACACTGTTCTACAAATGCTCAGTGGAATAGTCAGCCAGGGTGGTCAACCTGAAAGACACAAAATAACCGAATGGTAGTTGAACACCTATTTGAGAACCCAGGGGCTTGCAGAAGCATCTGATGGCAATAATGTGATTGCCTCATTGTCTTGTGAGAACAAGAAAAGATAGATTGCCTATGCCTTACACATGAGATTCTGGTTACTAGTGTACAGAAAGAAAGCAGTGCCTGCAAGAAGACCATGAAACTTGGCATCCCTCGACATTGCTAAATGTTGGCTACTTTACCCTCCTTTTATTGTTCTATCTGTGATAATCTAACTCTACCCTTTTCATATTTTTTACCTTTATTATTTTCTGTCATTCTCCAGTCAACTGTTACTGGCTTTGCTGATTTAAATATTTTTTTCTCTTATTGTTTTATACCACATGTATAATCAATGCCAAAGGGGCAGAATTCTTTTCACTTTGATGAATAGCAAATGTGTATATCTAGCTATGTCTATATTCTCATTTTAATTTTTCCTACACAAAAGAGAAACTTGCCTCACCTGACCTAAACGACACTATTAGTCTTTGTGCTCAGTTTCCACATGCGTTCATGTGGATCTGGTTCTTACATGGAAATTTTGCATGTAAAAGAACTTTCTTGATTTATGGGAGCTCATCCTTCCTGGTGTGGAGAGTGATTCCCCTCCGCATTGCTTTAGTCATCCCAAACGCAGGTCTGTGGGAGTTACAGGGTTTCCACAGGGACAGCAGTGCCCACTGGTAATGGTTTGATTCTGAGGTGAGTTTATAGAAAATCTCCCATCTCCCCTTACTTGAGACTTCAGCTTCCGGATCTTCTCTTTTGCCTTAGTCAGTGCAGGAAGTGAGCTCCAGCCTTGTGAGCAAAGCCAGAGAGTGTCTCAGGGCATTCGATGGACCACTTTGTACTAAGTGTTGACGAGGTGACTTGGACAAAGAGGACCCAGCACAATGCCTGCTGACGTTTCTTCTCAGTCTCCGAAGGCAGCATAATACTATCACATATACATGTAATGTTTAGAGCTTTTTTTCAAATAAAACTACTCTGTTGATTATTCATAATTATGAGTGATATAATAGGACAGGTGTTTTGGGTCTGCTTTTATAGAAAAAGAGGGAATGGAAGTTAATTTTTAACTAAACATACAAATGTAACAACCATTGCTTTCTGTTCAACATAATGATTTGCATGTAGAAATTTGGTCAATCACAGTTTTCAAAAATACTCCATAGTTTCATTTTATAGACATTTCATGGCTGAACAGAAAGTCTGAAATCCTGGAAAAAAATGTTAAAATACAAAAAAAAGAGGGGTGGTTACCACCGAAACCTCTGAAGAAACAGATAGAAATATTTCATATATGTAATTACCCAAAAAAGGTTTTCATGTTCTAAGTTTTAATAAAATGAGGTTTAACTTGATTCTCTAGGGATCACACCTTAAGGGATTTATCAAGATGAGCATCCAAATGGTGGGACTGAGCTGTAGGCTAAATTGATTTAAGGGTAAAAACACAGTGGCTACCAGGGATCGATGGAAATGAGATGGAGATATTTTTGGAAAAAAAATAGAAAATATGCACACATTTGAAAGAGTTCTGTTTTTTTTTTTTTTAACTCAGAGATATACTTCAACCATGCTAAAAAAAGAAAAGAAAAAAAAAACAAGTGGAGAAGAGAGAAAAAAAGGAAATGTCTATGCATTTTTCAACCAAAAATGTGTTTTATGATGATCTTAAACTGTAATATAGAAATGTTTTGACAGTATCAAGACTAAATGTGTGGTGATGACACCAGCTATAGGTTTGTATATTTGACTTGGGTGGACATACTTGAGTAAAAAGAAAATTGTTTCATATGGGGATTTATTGCCAGGGAAGAACTAAATTATTCTTTCTCAATACTCCTCGAGTGCATGACATTATATGCAAAATTTTGTCTGCATGAATTTTACTGTGTAGCTCTCCAATTGACCACCAAACCTTAAATGCAGACGGTTGAATGGAATCAGTCCTCTAGATCCATCTAATCGCCTATGTAAAAATGGAAATATGTACAGTGAACGTTTGAAGATTGCTATCAAAATAAATAAAGAAAAGGAGTGACTTACTACAATGTTTTATTACTAAAAATTCTTCAATATTGCCCATTAAGCCCAATTCTGATAACACATTTCATTAAGGCTGTATTATTGCCATTCCCTCCGTGATTTCTGTTTTTTCCTAGTTTTCCAGCTAGATTTCTCCAACTGCATCCTCTTAGCTACTCTAAACTTATTAAAATTTTACAAACCAGACCGGCTACCCAAAAAGCTCATTTACAGAGTAGCCAGATGCTAGTGTTAAATGTACCCTCTACCTTCCTCGCTGTCGAGTCACTTCTGGGTTCGGTTTAAAGAGATCATAATATGTTATATTTTAAATCTAGATTTCCTACAGGTCCACCTGTACTCAGAAAATGGGTTTTTGAAAGGGGATTGAGTCGTGGAAGGGTATTATAGCTAAAAGTCTTAGGAAGAGGTAGGTCCTCGTCAGAAGCAGCACTCACTGGTGTGTGGCCTAAAAGGATGTCCCCCCGCCCCAGCTCTTTTCTGGCTGCCATGGTATGCACACCTTTCCTATACCCAAGCATCTCCACCACGTTGCTGGCCATGCAAAGACTGAAACTCATAAAACATAAGCAAAATATACTTCTCTGCCTTTATGTTGTGAGGTCGGTCCGGGGAGGAGGAGAGTCACCGAGACACTGTCCGAATGGTGGCTGAGTTGGGAACTCTGCTCCAGTGTAAATACCCTGGGAATGAAGGCGCTTTGTTCTCAGAGCGCTAGCTCCAGAAGGGAGGCAGCTCACGTGCGACTCAGTGCAGGCTTGCTAAGTCAAAGAACGCGCGTGACTGGAAGAAAAAGAGCCAGCGAAGAAGAGAATTCGGCTCCTGGATTTGAGTTTGAAGGGAACTCTGCAAGAATTAAATTTAGCTTAGAAATATAATCTAGAAAACATATAGTTAATATAATGAGACTTTATGTTAAAGATATTTCAGTGCAACAGGAGGAGAATCTCACTGAGGCATGGTTGAAGCGAGCAAAAATATATGATTTATTCTAGAATGCTTAGCGAGGCACAGAACAGAGAAAAGTACAGGGAGATGAGTCTGATTATAAAATCTGATATTTCTTAATAACAAAAAATGCAAAACTATCAGCTATACTTTAAGTACTTAAGCTTCCAGTATATATATATATATATATATATATATATATATATATATATATATATATATATATATATATAATTCTTGTTAGCAGAGAATATAATGAAAATGGAACAAGTTTTAACCATTAATCATTATTCAATTATTTACTGTTTTTATCACTAATCATTATCAAATTTTAAAATTGAGATCACAAAATTTTAGGTAACTTTGCAAAGGGGAATAAAGAACCTAACTACCAATGTCTCCTCGTTGAGAATTCTAGAAACCTCAAGAGGTCAATAGGTCAATGAAGTAAAAGTCAGAACTTAAGTATTAATCTAATCTAGTCTTTTTAGTTTGGATCAGGTAATTGTCACTTTAACCAAATTGAATTCATGAGAAATTATAAGAAACCAGAATTTTAGCAAAAAATATCTTACGAGGCTGGAAAAAAAAAAATTGGGCAAATAGATTTCCACATAAGTACGTTAGACATCTTCATAAAGAGCACACTTCAAGCATGTTTTAAGTCTCTGATTTCTTTTTAACAGTTTCTACTAAAGCTTATACGTTTCCATTAGCAAAATACTACTTTGTAATAGGTGAATTTGAGCAAAATAAACATAATAATAGTCTTCGTGTGACCACAAGGTGGAGCACAAGACCCCTTGCAGCCCAGAGTCCAGTTAGCTCTGTGGAGGCCAAGGGTGAGAATGTGGAGGTGGACCTTCAACCTCATGGGGTTGCCTCCTGCTGGGAGCGAGCGCGCGGATTAGGTATGCTTCGCTCTGCCCCTGGGACAAGTGTTCTTTCCCATTATTTTGCTCCTTCATGCGCCTGCCTTTTGTTTTTCTCTCTATATCACTGCAGTAATAAAATCTAATAGGCTACAATCGAATCAACTATCCACATCATCGAATCCGGAAGCATGAGTTAAACTGCACGTTCTTCACAACCGATCCCACATTTTCTGAATTGTTTTCTCTGAGCTTGAAGTCCTGAAAGGTGCATTTTACAAATCACTCTTTCCCTACTGGACAGCAGATTTACAATTAAGTCTAAAATACTGACGCTGAGAAACAAATTAGTCAGCGATGGGACTCTTAGGCCAGAGTTTTGTGGGCTAATACATCCAGTCCAGGTCTCAGGACACCACCCGGAAGTTTGGAGTAAAAGACCACGACCAGTTAGGATTTCTCTTGAAGGTATTTCTAGGTGTTTAGCTCCCTCTGGGACTTAATGGCTTTCACCATAATGAGTAGCTAATTGGCCATTAATATTGTGGAGCCCGGCCCTGGATCATTCCAATGCTGCTAATTCGGAGACCCACCTCTCACTCGCCTTTCTATCACAGGAGGGATTTGGGGATCAAAGATAATATATTTGGTATTAGTTCATGTTATTCCAGGTGGCTCAAAAGGGGTCCAGGTTCCTTAAACTAATTTGATGACCTTTAAAATGTAATCTGCTTCAATAAGAAATAAAAATGCTCCTTAACACAAGGATGCCAACTTTAATATTCCTCAAGGAGTAGGCTCTAAATCATCTTAATAGAAGACATATGCTTTATGCATAGAATTATTTGTGCTTCCGGGGGAGAAAATGAGCACTCATTCAAGTGAGTTACTCTTCAGAAAATGAGCTTCCAAAGTGGCTGCAAGTGATGCCTGGTAAAGACAAAAAAGTTGGATCTGAGATGTTGATCTCTTCTCGTGCCAGAGCCACTGGTGCTCCAACAGTCTCCAAAGTCACTGCAAACCTGAGAGGAATCCGAGAGATTGTTTCAAACACATGAAGTTTTCTAAGGGGTCACGAAAACAAACAACTAAGACACACAACAGAAACAACCACAGAAAAGGACTAAGTAATTAGCAAAAACAACAGAAAAGGACTAAGCTAATTACTCAGGAAGAAAGACAGATATTTTGGGAGGAAGGAAGGGTCCACATGGGCCAAACCCAACAAACACGTCTAACAAGCTCCTCACTCTATCCCTCATGTGATCTGCAGAAACAAATGAAACAAATGCAGACCTCTCTGATCCTCAATCCCCTGACATCTAACTGACCTGTCATTTTGAAAACAGTAAGAATCTCCATTGTGGTTCTTATTTTGGGTCTCGCCAGGATTCTATTCAACTATGTGTAGGCTTCCCTTTCCAAAAGCTACCATGGCCAAGATTGGTCTCAAGGGGCATGGGCTTTTCTTTTAGGTTTTCCAAGTTGTCAGAAAACATAAATATTAGAAATCATAAGAATAGTCCCCTCAGTTCTCCTTTCAGCAGAGCAGTGCTTTTCAAACTTTACAGTGCCTTGGGACATCCTGGAGGACTTGTTAAAACACGGATTACTGGGCCCCATGCCCAGAGTTTCTGATTCACTGGGGACCAGAGGGTTTGGATTCCAGTTCCCAGGTCTGGTGCCGCCAGTCTAGGGACTACACTTGGAGAAACTCTGAAATTCGTGTCCAAGATGAATCACAGCATCCAAAGCAGAGGGTTTATACTGTGGAAAACAAAGAGATGCATTTGTTATTCACATAAAAAAGAAACTAAGTTGGAAAGTTTTTTGTATTTCTAGTTTACAACTCCATGCATTGATCTAAAGTAATAATTTTAATATTTTAATTTTTATGACACAGTCTATGCTTGACAATTTTCCCAGGAAAGCTTTCCTGGGTTTGCTTTTCTTGATCCGCGTGGCCACATTTTATAGTCAGAAACATTTTGACAATGAAACAGTATTCTATGCATGTGGAAACCACAGTAGTGAAACGTTAGCTACCTATCTTCCCCCAGGTTGCATAGTTTATAGAGGAGAAAACTCAGTCTCAGTTGCTATAAATCATATCTGTGTTTCACATCGTTGTACCATGCTTACTTTCAGAAAAACATCAGGTCTAAACGTACATGTGTCTGAGAAATGCAGTTTAATACTTGCTTAGGAGTTAGAAATACAACAGCAAATCTAAACTGTCTAGGAGACTTTGAAAAGGCACAATAGAAGATACTGAAGTCATGGTAATCAATTAGAAATCAGAAGTGTAAAATGAGATCCGCTTATCATTCTAAAATGATATCTCCACAAAAAAGAGCTCAGTGGAGAAGTGAAGGAGGCAGGTATTGTGCTGGGCATCAGATGAAAGCTTTTATCCTGAGTCCACTGTACAGCAATCTGTGAGGCCACAGCATTTAACCCTCTCCTCAGGGACATGGGTTTATGTAGCACTTGTGCAATCACTACCCTGCGGCAACTTTGAAAATAGTTTCTGTGAACTATTAAAACGTATATTTAATTATGTATGTTGTGCATAGAGCATGCATTTACATATATGTATGTACATATATAATTTGTATACTTGGGTTTATTTTGTAGGTTAAATTATTTTATCATTCTTCCAAATGATAAATACTGATAAATGTCATATACTATAATAATGTAGCTCTACCTCCCATTTCTGTGGTTCCAAGTATACTTCTGATGTTTTAATTAAATGTATTTATCCTTCTCTGGAATACACAGGGCCCAGGACAGGAGCAATTCATCAAGCACAGGACTGCTGCACATGAACTGTGACTTCTTCGGCTTCCTAAAATTCATTTTAACACGTGTTCCATGTTAATGTTTGAGTAGTTTTTATTAAACTTGCAGAAGCTACATTGATTTCCCCAACCTCATTTTCTTAATCTTTTAATCTTTCTTCCAAGCTTTTGTGACTGAGTTCTTTCCTTGAGCTCCTTTTTTCATATTTCTATGCCTTGGTAGGAAAATAACTGTTCATTTTCCACATTACAATAAATAAAAGCAATTTATATACGTGGCAGACACAATTCTAAAAGTTCCTTGTTTCCCTATTCTTTCCTCAAGCAGCACACCTATAACAATTTCCAGCCTCTCTTAATGCAAGAAGTTTCCATATGGCTGAGTTCTGGAGTGTGGAATGGGAGTGGAGGCGATGAACACCTCTTCCAGGTCTGGCTCTGAGACTCCCTTCTCATTTTTCTATGGTCACTCATTCAATTTATGTGTAACCAAATGGAGAGGACCAAGGGAAATCTTGGTCAAGAAGATAGATTTCTAATACATGCAATGGGAGGATCTTGGATTCTTAAAATTCTGAATAAAGCCAAGACCCCTCCTCCACCTCTGGTACATGAGAATCTGATATTGGTGAAGAATCAAATCTTTGTTCGATTTAGACTCGCAGACTACAGAGTTCTCCTACACTAGTTAATAGAGTGTATCTCCCCGGGCTTTCCCTTAACTGTCTCCAGAATCTGCATTTTCATATGCTCTTGAACAATTCCATAACATGAGTCCTCTTCTAAATATGAGGCTGAATCCACACAGGCTCCTAAAGTAACATCACTAATTATAATATCCATCACTGTCTTTGTTGTTTCTTCTATATAGAATCATCTCTTGCTTTTCTTTATTCCACATGCCTATGTAACTCACAACCTGATTCAATATACCTTTCCTCTATGAAACTGCAGATTACTCAAGCCAGTGTGTGTGTCTGTATTCAGTCACTGTATCAACTTTACATCCAGAAAATGTAAGTGACCAGTCATGATCTATCACATGAGCACCCTGAAATAAGTAAGACTGATGAGTCTCTTCAACACACCACAGAATGGCTGAGACAAAGAAAGGAAGAAAAAAATGATAATGTCATGATACGGATGTGGTCTGTTTTCATGGATGCATGTAGTAAGCGTGCCTAACTTTGCCAGATTTTGCCAACATGGGTCAGACAAATTCCAGACACAGTCAAAAGAATCCTGAACCAAAATAATAGCTTCTACACAGGCCAAGGACAATGGCAGACAAGACACTAGGAGCAGGGTGTGATATCGGAATGGTACTGTGTCAGGAAGTAGGGGTGGGTAGCGATTCAGTCCTTCAACAACTATTATCTTCCAGGGATCCCTCTAAACTCTGGGGAATATAATAATAATTAAAACACTATTTCTGTCTTTTATGACTTTATAGTCTAATTAGAGAGAGACCTATAATCACAGTAGAATATAGAACTGTAATAATCATTTTAATTTAATTTATTTTATTATGCCTTATTTTTATAAAATGCTATAGGGACTCAAAAAAAGAGTCAAAGGAAGAAGACAGAAAAAGGCATCAGGGAACATGAGACTGAAGAATTTAAAATATTCTGGCTATAGAAAGCATCATAAGACAGGCAAGGGGATTATTTAAACAGAAAATAAAGCAAAACAACAACCATTGTGCCTAGTAGATTAGCCAAGACATTTCTAAGACAGGGTCTCATTGGGAAATACGGGCATGGAAGGAGATGGTGACCGTGTTCACAAAGGTTGATGTTTGTTTCCCAAAGTGTTTGGAATAAATTCTCAACTCACACAGGCATGGAAAGCAGGGTGATACGACTGGATTTGCATTCCAACAAGATTTTTGTGATAGTAAGGAACAGACTGGAGAAGAGAAAGGTAATCTATAAAAAGGGATTTTCACACCTTATTGTTCACTCATCTGTATGAGTTTTAGTGTCACATTTTCATATCCTGTCAATTCAACTTCATGTTGAGTTCTGCAAAGACAAGAGGTACTGAGATACTGATTTTTTTTTCTTGCAACCACTGTGCACAAAGTAAGGCACATTTTTTTTCAGTCAAATGATGCTGATTAAATGTTTGATTAAACTTAACTTTGAGTCTAGATCCCTGCTGAGTGGAGAGAAATTTCATTGCTGCCCTGCAGGAGAGAAGCAGCTGTATATTCCTGCCTTGAATAGATATCTTAACCTGTCCATAAAGGGGAAATAGCTACATCCGTTCCAGGGAGGTGTTGGGAAGTTTAATTAGCCAGTGTTTATAATCTTCTTTGAAGCTGAAAAGTGCTAATTATGTTTTTCCCACTTTAAGACTTGGAGTCACATGGACCGTATCTTAAGAGCTTCTGTGTTAGGAGAGTTTCTACCTTCACAAATCAAGTGGAGTAGCTGTTGCAAATGCATATTCTAGCAAGAAAACCTTAGATTTGACCAAGTCACTCCAGAAATTTGGAATCCTCGAGATGTACAGGGGAGTTTTTGGAGAAAAGAGGGGGTGATTCCATGAATATCATCATGTCAATAAAAACCATCCTAAGAGGGTATCCCAGGAAGGAAGAGATCTCCTTCCCTTTGGAAGCTCTATCTGGCTTGTTTCCAACCACCGTGATGGATTCAGGTTCTCAGCTTCATATTGTCCAAGGATGGAATCCCTTACTCCTTCATTTCTAAGGATAAATGGAAATTTTAGCGACTTATGAAAGATGGCTTTATTTAGAAGTAGTGCGCGCTTAAACTAAGAAGGATGTTGTGAGAAGCCAGGATGCCCTCACATGGTCAGATGTTATGTGAAAGTTTCTCACACTCAAAAGAGATCTCAAACTTGTTTTAATCCTTCAAATAATAAAAAAAAAATTCCATAAAACTAGTACATTAATGTCCTCCTTTTATCTATCAATGCTCTATTTTTCAGAATTTATATTTCTATTTTGAAATTCTGCCTTTTTCCAGGTGATTTATATTGGGAATGCATGTTTTTTACAGAGAGCAAAACATAACAGAAAGTGTTCCCCACTACAAAGTAGGTGGTCTTACCATATTGCTTAAATATGCCTCACTTGTAAGCAACATAGCCCAGATGGATCCATGATCATATAAATGACTGGGAATGGCTATCAAGTGTAATAAACACAGTCAGCAGATCAAATATTTCATAATCTGCCTAGAGCAACCTTGTGGTTGTTTGTGTTCAAAAGCATATCATCTGAAAGTGGTCCTTAATAGAAGCCGATGCTCATGGACTGAAGATCATTCTCTGAGGGACCAGTAACTGTGAATGGTCTCAATGACATCTACCAGTCATCACGCGTCAGTTATGTTGTAAGTAGTCTAACATGTGCTTTGCATATAACATTTCCTTTCATTGCCTTAACAGCCAGGTGGACAAGGTAGAAGGGGTAAAGCTAAAAGCTAAAATGATCAAGAAACTTACTCAAAACTGCCCATTTCCTAAGTGGAACATTTGTGGACAAGTAGTTTGGATCAAAAGTCTAGTCACTTAAGCACAACATGCATTCTTTTCAAAATAGCACATTCAGGCCGGAGGGTTAGCTCAGTGGTTCCGGCGCCTGCCTCACAAGCGCAAGGACCTGAGTTTGATCCCTGGTAATCATATATAATGCGGGGCATGGAGACACGCCCACTAACAATCAACACCGCATACCACAATGCCGGACGTGGTGTGGTGGCTCACGCCTGTCATCCTAGCATTCAGGAGGCAGAGGCAGGAGGATTGCTGAGTATGTGGTGGCTTGCCTGGGCACCATAGTGAGCTCAGGGCCAGCCTGAACTACAAAGCGAGACCCTGTCTCCAAAAAGAAAAAAAATAAAATAGCACATTCCACTGTTTGTAGAAATTGCCACAGATAAACTCAGTTTACTTCTCAATCATCAGTTTAATTTCAAGGTAAGTAGTCGACCTGCAGGAAAACTTTCCCTGCATAGTTCAGATAAAGGACAGTATTTCAGAACTGTCAGAATTGTGGTTGCATAGTTCAAATCAAATGTTTTAACTTCTTCTAATACTTGTTCATTCTTCTCCACTGTAACTACACTTTGGGAAAAGTTTGAGAAGCCACAGACTGTTCTACATTTAGCCAATCTGCTACGTTTTTTTTTTTTTTTTTTTTTTTTTTTGCATTCTAACTCAATCAATGGGCTAATGACTTGGAGAAGTTGGAAAATTGTAACTTCACACTAAATTAATACATTTTATCTCTCCTCATACCAAAAATATACAGTAGAAAACCTACATGTACATATCTTCATATGTGCCCTACTTACACATATCTTCAGAATAGAAATAAACATACATCTAGATACACTGTACCCTGCTGAATACTCTTAAAAGAGATCGAGTCAGGGCCAAGGATATTCAAGTCATCTTAGGTTGCTTCATGTACCGTGGGACTAAGTTCCTTGCTCAGCAATGCAAGGCTTTTTTGTTTTGTTTTGTTTTGTTTTTCTTTTCTTGACTCAAGAGGGACATTGGCAAGTATGTCCTAATCAAGAATGGCATTGATAGGCCAGAGATTTAACTCAAAGGTTCCAGCACCTGCCTGCAAACACAAGGTCTCTAGTTTGATCCCCGGTAACCACAAACAATGTTGGGTGTGGTGACTCATCGCCACCAGAAATCAGTACTGCACACTCAGTGCAGGGTGTGGTGGCTCACGCCTGTAATCCTAACACTCAGGAAGCAGAGGTAGGAGGACTGCTGAGTTTCAGGTTTGCCTGGGCTATGTAGTGAGCTCAGGGCCAGCCTTAACTACAAAGTGAGACTCTGTGTCCAAAAAAAAAAAAAGAATAGCATTGACTAACCAGTCAATGTGGAAATCTTATAAACATCTGTAGACTCTAAGTCAAATTATACTATGGGAGTTTTAAATTAATTCTGGAAATATTTTCCAAATTTATTATTTCCTAGTGATAAGAGTTCCCTCAAATATATTTGACTACCTACTAATTTTATTTTGGGAGTATTTTTCATTCTAAAAGGTAACTGTCAAAATCCAGCTAGTCAGAATAGTCTCCAAATTCTGATTTTACACCTATACTGCATTTGTTAGTTCTGCACTTACAGGAAAATACAAGCTTCTTTGGTAATATTTTACCTTGAATCATAATCTGGAACTACTGGGATCTCACAACCCGATTCATAGTTTCTACTTCACCTGGATTATTGTTGTGGGTAAAAGCATCACCCCCAGAAAAGCGTGCTGGTGGCAAATATCATCTAAGCATGCGGAATTTGTGGTTTTTGTGAGGCCAAAGACAGCCATGATTTTGCACATTTCACAGCCCAATGATCTTAATACACCCACATGTATAAGGGGGCAGATATTAACTTATGCACTTTCCCGAAGAGTGTTATATTGAGATCAATATTTCATTAGCACTCTCCAGAGCTAATGATTAAACCTTGCACCAGCTGGACCCAATTCCCTGCCGTGAGCCATTGACATTTGCACCATGGCCTGTGAGGTAATCTGCCCTTTTAAAAGAATGAAAAAGGTTAACCCAGACCCTTGTAAACCTTTATCAATGACTTGACATCATTAAAATCTGTCCAGTCCATTTTCTGGCAGTCAATCAAACACAAAACTCTCTAAAGTAGAATGCTCTCAACTTTTTAAACTGAGGAAATCAAGCCAACAATCTCTCACAAAGCCATTTGTCTATTTGAAAGTTCTGAAATACCTGCAAAGTATCCTCACAGAAAAAGACAAAGACAAGTCCTATTGCCTGTCCTCAAGATACTTATTTCTTATTTAGCAAGTCTCATTCACAGAAATAACAAGACTTTAAGAGTTGAGGAATATTCCAAAGAAATGGATAAAAATAGTGATTTTTCTATTTTGCTTTGTTTGTTTGTTTTTGACACAGGGTCTCACTTTGTAGGTCAGACTGACCCTGAGCTCACTATGTAGCCCAGGCAAGCCTGGAATTTAGCAGTCCTCCTGCCTCTGCCTCCCGAGTGCTGGGATTATAGGTGTGAGCCCCCACGCCCAGTGAAAACAGAAATGTTTAAGAGAGATGCTTCCTATCCTTCATATATTATATTTCATATCTGCGAACAAATGGGATTCTGTTGAACTTTTCAAGACTCTTAAGATTTCATAGTCTGAATAAAAGGAAGAATTTTGTTTGTGAGGAAAGAAAAGAAGTGACTATTATATATGTGAATCAGAGCTTCAGAAAATAAAGTTTTAGAAGTATGTGTGCGTACTTGCGCAGGATCAAGTGAATTTGTGTGTGGAATTATTGCATGATCTAATTGTACAATTTTTAGTGGGGCCTATAGAAAGGAGAATGGATACAATAGTGTGTGTTGGATATGTGATATCTCTTGTTCATACTGTGCCATTCAGGAAATAACTAGAGGCTGCTATGTGAACTCCCACAAACGCATCCTGCCTCCCTAAGAGGAAGTTTTCCCTCCTTGTTCACACTGCAGCTGTACGTACATGTACTTTGCAACAGGTGGGCTTCTCTTTCTCACAAGGCTTTCCCTCCTGAGCTTCATTCCCGCTGCTGAGATGACTATCAGGTTGCTCTTGGAGGCTTCCAAACACTTGCAACTCCTGAATGCTTCACCCACAGGCTTCCATGTCCCCCACTGGGCATCAGCTAATTTTTTATTCACCCAAGCAGGCAGAATGACAGATCCCACAATTAGCCTTCCCAGAGGCTTCCTTCTTCCTTGGCAGTAGGTGTGGTGAATGTCAAGATCCCATCCTGTTAGCAGACTCAGTTTGGTATTAAAAGCTTTGTCTATGACAGCAAACAAATGTTTGGGGGCGTGGTAGGGCAGAAGTGTCTGAAGAAGGGAAATGACTAGGCCGTTTGATTTAGCCAATTGTAGAGTGCTAGGGAGGGAAAAATGCTCTTCTGGGAAAAATGCTCTTCTTGTCCAACCTTATCCTTCTGTTGAAGAGGAACAGGAAATCTGAGAGACAAAGTGAATAATAATTCAGGATTTGACAGAAAGTTTGTGAAGAAGGAGCATGGACACCACCCTGGGAAATTATAATCGCCTTTGAGACAATAGCCATGTGGCATACATCCCTGAATCTCCATCATGCCTAGGATAGTGCATTGGTCCTAACAGACTCCAAGTAATTGCTTTAAGTATGAGAAAGTAATTGAAGGTTGATTTTAACCAAAATTCAAATATTAAGTTGGTTTCTAATTTCTTGTAACGTGATTCATTTTCCATTATTTGTCACCTACTTTTTACCTGTGATCTTCTATTTCTAAGATTTCTTTTTTATTTATTTTTATCTATCATTTTCCATTTGTCCCCCAAATTAAGCCATTTTCTTTAGTCAAATTGACTGCTTCTCTCAGCATCTACAAAAAGAGAATATATTTTGTCTCTTTTTTTCCCATCTTTACTATCCCATTGAACAGTTCCAGATTTATTACTTCCCCTGTACTCCCAAGTTTTTGTATTCTTACATTGACCACTTTGCATAGTGCTTTCAGTTTTAACATGAAGTGATCATCCAAACATGATTCCATGAAATCCTGAATTTTGAAAATGAGAAATATTTTATAGTGGTTTAAATGACAACATGAATCACAAGAGACACAAGATAACAAAACACATAATTGACTTCAATGCAGATAATAAATTTAGTGATAGTTTTAACCAACAAAGCTAGATCTTTTTTTTTCTGAAATAAAAGAGACCAATGACCCAATTGATCAGACTTATATGAGCAGAGTAGAAGTGGTGAACGTTTTGCAACTAAGAGAGTACACTAGTAAGATAATCAATTGTTGGTGAGAAGCAAGTGTGCCTAGAGCAATAGGTGCATGGGAGGGGGTGATATGCAGAATCTGATGGACCAGGAATCTGGGGTCTTGAAGGAATGTAATAGCTTTTTAGCTAGCATTTACATAATAGCTTTTTATCCATTTACATATTCTCAAAGTATTTATGTTCTCAGCTGAGTGACAGTCATGTAAACCCAGAACCAATAAAGATTAAATTAATAATATGTGAAATTATACAGGACATCGCATGACAATGAACCCTTAAAGTTGACTTTACCTGACAACACCTACAGTGACTTCAAGGGTGTCAAATTAGAGATGGTATGGAAAGGATGTTAAGAACCAGTAGACTAGAAGACGTTACAGGGAGAAAGAAGGCAGTCTCATCATTGACTGAGTGTCCTGTGTTTTTATTAGTCAGTTTGGTTCTCCCATACTCGTTGTTCATTGGAAACAATCCATTTTTGATTTTCAAAAGCCATGGATATTTGCAGCTTGAGAAAAAGAGAACACACAAAGTAAATTTCAGAGCTGTGCAGGGAGTGTTTAGGGAGTACTTACTGGAGAGTGTCTCTATGTTCTATGAAGCTTCACTCATGTTTGTAATTAATAATAATTGATTCTTTTTTTTTTTTTTTTTTTTTTTTTGCTTTTTGGAGACAGGGTCTCGCTTTGTAGTTCAGGCTGGCCCTGAGCTCACTATGGTGCCCAGGCAAGCCTCGAACTCAGCAATCCTCCTGTCTCTGCCTCCCGAGTGCTGGGATGACAGGCGTGAGCCACCACGCCCGGCAATAATTGATTCTTAAAATGGCACTTTAAGTAAATGCTAAATATTTTAGAAATATACATGGCGGTTGTTAATTATGAGATTTTCTGCATACTTCTGATTTCTTCATGTTCAAAAGTTAATAAGAAATAAGCAGTTTGTAGTTTTGTCTATACTTAGTCTAAAATGACTACTATGAGAAAAAATACAAATCTTATTCCAGTTATGATTACAATTATTACATATAAATCATGCAGAGTGAGTCTGCCTACTACATTCTGACTTTAAAATGGAAGAATTTGTTTGCATATATGCCAAAATTACTTTAAAGTAGGAATTGTTAATGTGAACTGCATCCAGAGAAAAACAAAGATAGGCATATATTTTTTAAATGAAGACACTAAAGAGGGTTGATTAGTAATAAGAAAAGGGTAATATATCACTTTATAATATTTGAAAGAAAGTTAGGCTGTGAAGGACATAATAAATTTTCACTTGGTTCCTTAAGAATGCCTAACCATAATTATCACATTTTTCTTTTAATTGACTATACTTGAGCTCTCAATCTATGAGATCTAGAAATGATAAATAAAACCTAATTTCTCATGCTTTCAAATCACTGGAGATTTTAAAATTTGATCTATTTTCTTCTGCTTTTTTTTGAGTCTAACATAATGAATTAACCCACATATATTTATTACTGAAGTTTAAGTGACAAATGAATAGGTCTCTCTACTCCCACATAAAACAAAAATGCTTCAATAAAAATATCAGACATTTTGTACTTTGAACTATAGCCATTCATATGCACAAGAAAAATTTTTAATGTCTCAGTTGGACAACTTCAAACTTAAAAATTAACAGTAATTTAAGAGAAATAGATATCAAACCAGTTTTCATTGGATATTTTGTTTTGTAGGGCATACTACAGAAAAGATTTGTCGATTACTTACCAGTGATTATTGATCAGGACGTGCTTCTACTTGTTAGATTTTCCATGAACTGCACTTAGTCAAAAAAAAAAGTGATTGTATTCAATTTCAATATTTTGAGGGTAAGAATGCTTTTAGAGGTGGTGAAATATATTTCCAGGAGAAGGAATGCTGTTTGTAGCTGCCTTTCATTCCACTGCAATCACAGACATCAATAATGATTTCCCAATTCTATTATTTGTCAGGACTTGCAATGCGATTGATTTCTGAATTTATCTTCTTTATAAAGTTTTTTCTTCATCCTTATGATAATTTGTCTTCAGTCACAGACTTTAGATACATTTTTAGTTTTAGGTACTTTTTTTAGATGACTTATGGTACAGATATAAATTAATTTCTTTTTGAGAGAGAGTTTTGTAGTTCAGGCTGGCTCTGAACTTATTATGTACCCCAGGCAAGCCTTGAACCCACAACAATCCTCCTGCCTCTGCCTCCTGAGTGCTGTGAATACAGGCATGATTCACCATGCCTGGCATTGTGGTGTGTGGTTACCAGGGATTGAACTTAGGGCCAGGCAGATGCTGGAAACACTGAACTAAATCTCCAGCCCCTAAATTAAACATCTGATATTCAGTAGTTTGTTATGTCATTTGTACTTTAAAATAATTTAGCGAGGATATGAAATATCTGCTTTAATATGTTTTGTCCTAAAACCTTGGTGCTGAAGATCTGTGAAACACAGGTTGTTTCATTTGATATCATTTCATGTATGTCTGATTTTTCAAATCACTTTTTTATTGCCTTCAAGTATGAATACTGTTTTGAACAATTTTCCCTATTATACACATAAATTTTTATTTATATTTTCAAGTTTTGTTGGTTTCAGAAAAATAAAATTGAACTATTTTGTCTTTTACAATCTGTTGTTAAATTTTCTTCTTTGGAGACTTTCTGTGACTTTTAGAAAACTACTTCCTGTTATGCACATTTCTCCATTATGTACCTATGTTTATCACCTTATCACAATTTTGTCTATTTATTTTTTTCTATACTTTATCTTCAGTTATTCAAAGTTGTGTGCATTCTTATTTGTGAATGATCTTATATATAAGTACTCCTTTCTGAGATTTTTTTTGAATTTTTAAATATTTTCAATCATTTTTTTAAAAGCAAAAACTTTCTGAGGCTAACCTTAAATTATATCTTTATAACACAGTTTTTAATAATACTTTTTATTTCATTTTAAAACATTTAAATTCTAATGTCATTTCTTCTGAAATATGTTCATTTTCTCTGTGGATTGTAGTCTGACTCATTTCCTTTCCTTTGTAAAGATTATTGAAAAGTATTTGATTAATTTTATTTCTATTATTCTCTTTAAGTTAAAATTATTTAATATTCAAATTAAATTTTTAAACTAAAATCATTTCTTTGAAAATTCTGGAAAGTTCTATGATGACTTTTTACATTCATGGATTTTGAGATTTTCCTTCCATTTCAGGGAAATAATTAAAAACATATTGAGTCATTCTGCTATTTCTCTATCTCCTCCTCTATTGTTATGTATAATTGGTCTTTAATTTACCCCTGCCCTCACTTTTAATCCCAGTTGAATCCCACTTGTAAATTTCTTTTCATTATTGAATTGTGTCCTAGGAGAAAGCTTCTTAAATTGTTATTAAATGTTGAACTCACACCGTTCCAAACCTTTGTGAATTTCTCATGATCCTTTTGGATTCATCTGAGGATTGTGGTTGTAACTGTCATGTGTAGTTTTTGTTGATTTTCGATTATTCACACCACACTTCATATGAGCTGTGATTTGTGGGATTTTCCTCTTCTCAGAGCAATGAGATGTCTTTTGCTTATTCTTGTCTGGATTTGATAAAATGGAATACATACAAATTGGGGGGAGGTGGTTATAGGCCTATTTTTCCATCTGATATTTTGTAGATAATAATGGAGTTTTCACTTTATTATTGTCATTGCTCTATTTCAAGTGGGAGACTCAATAGTACTTGAAAATTCCCTTCTATGCCTCTCTTTTATAATTTTTCCATTGGATTTATTCTATTAGATAAGATGAGTGATTTTTGAATGGCATAGTTGAAATAAAATCTTTTGTTTGACATAAATAGTATAATATCTAATGAATCTCATAAAGTCATGCAATTTTGTATTTAGGTTGTTTGTATCAGCACAAAAATACTGTAATCAAAAAGTCTTAATAAATATAAAAGAACCAAAGAAATAGGACGATGCTTAAAAAGATGGAGTCTAACTCAAGAACACTTTCTCAAAATACAACTGTCCCGTCTGAATTAGTATAAACATGGTGAAAAATAATTAAATGATAAAACTGAAGTTATAAATGAGTTCTAGAATGCATGATCGATATTATGACATAGTAAATATTCAAAGGGAATTGGGGTTTAGGGTAGGTAATGAGGGGAAAGAATAAAATTGATGATTACAAAAAAGAAAACAAAGCTCGTGTATACAGGGGTGAGGGATGTAGGGTGGATAGGGGAAGGGGAAAAATGAGAATTAAGTCATGTTATATACTGTACATGTTCTCAATGTTGAGCATAATTGTTATGTGTATATATAGTGTACCAGTAAATTAGTCAACAAAAATGATAAAATGTCAAATATACACTACTACAAACACCTTAAGGGGAAAATTATACAATCATATCAATTAATGCAAAAGGAGAATTTGACTAAAATGCTAGCTTATCTTTGATCAGAACTCTTAGCAATCAAGGAAAGGAGGCCAAGTTCTTAAATTTGATAAAGAACAATAATAATATAACCTATAGCCAACAATATATTTAATGATGAGTATTTGTTTATTTTCCTACTTAAAATGACAAATGAGGCAAAGATGTCGTTTATGACAGCCTACTTAAAATCAGACTAGAAGATATAGCTGGTGCTAATAAGAAAAGAACTTTAAAATTGTTCCTATTAAGAAGGAAGAAATAGAACTGTCTGGCTCTCACTTTATGTGACTGTCTTCATATAACTTAAAATAAATTTGAAGTCTTACTTCTAAGAAATTAATTTTAGTAGATCAGTACCGTGATATAGAAGATTTATACACAAAATTCAACTGCTTTTCTATATATAAAAAATGAACAACTATAGTTTGAATTTAAAGAACACTATAATCTCATCAAAAACAAAAAGAACTAGTTAGATATAAATCTAACCATATATCTACAGAAAATTCTTGTACACAACTAAAAAACTTTTATAGAGTAAGTTAAAAATTATCTAGAAAATGGAGAAGTATTAAACACTTTATTTTTAAAATTTCAATTTTGTTAAAATGTTAGTTCTCGCTAGCAGAATATCTACATCCTAGAAATCCTAAGCAAGATTTCACCCAACTATTTTACTGATAGTGCAAAACTGAGTAAATATTTAAGAAAAACAAAAGAACAAAAATAACAATCACAAGACTAAAGACGAAGAACCAATTAGGAAGATATAAACTTCTAAAATAAAGACGTAAGAAAATGCTCTTATACTGGCACAATAGACACGTGGGAAAATTAAATGTGATAGAGCACAAAGAGAGCTAAACAAATATACTCAACTAATCTTTACCAAAACAGAAAAGGAATTCAATAGTAATGCCAATTTTTTAATGATACAGAACCAGTTTTTTATGCTACTGTGACAAATGGCTGAGACAAGGTAATTTGTATTTCAGTTTCAAGGCTGAAAACACAAGACTCAATGGTTGGCATCTGGTGGCAAAATATTTCCGGAGTTATCACATGGTGAGAAGACAAAGGGACAAAAGATTACATGAGTGCATAGGAAAAATAGGGGAATGTCTTTACATTTATCAGGAATCTGGTCACATGACAACTAACCCATTCTTGCTCTATGCCATCAATCCATTTATGAGGACATAATCCTCTGGACCTAATTCTTTCAAAGTTCTTACCTCTTAATCTTCTTGCATTAGGGAGAGATTTCTAGTTCCTGATCACTGCTGGCCACATTCACACTACAGGGCAGATTTGAGCCTAAAAATACAAGTCTTCGGCCTTGTGACAAAATTAATTCGTCATTATCAAATAAAAATGCAAACCAGAAAAGTTCTAAAAGAAAATAAAAGTATAGATGGCCTTTGGTATAGCAGTGAGTTTTTCCTCATAAGCATTATAAATATGACCAAAAAGGATAACTTTGAAAAGACAGAGTTTACTAACTTTATAAACTTCTACTCTGTGAGACAATGGTGACACACTGAAAAGTTAACCCAAGATGGGAGAAAATATTGTGCCATGCATGATTGATTATGGAATTCTCTATGATATTAAAAGAATTTTAAATCTCAGTAAAAGGAAAACAATTTAAAAATGTGAAAAAACAAACCAGATAGTTTTATTTACAGATAAGTGGCTGAGATTGTGATGGAGACTAAATGTATACAAGATAAGCCTGAAACACTTTGTAATACTAGAAAGCAAAGAAGCATAAAGAAAAAGCCTCCCCAGTTACGAAAAACATCAAAAGTACGTAGCAGCCGACATAAGATCCCCTGAGGGGTGATTTCTAGAGCAACTTATGCAACAAAATAAATATAGTTGGATTAAAACCCCAAAGACAAAACTAATATCTATGAATTCATACTGTTATAACTAATAAATGAACAAGAGGAAAGGGAAATCTCCCATGTTGAAGAACTGCAAAAAATAACTTCTGTGTGTACTTTCTCCCAAGGAAATGGAACACAAATCCTTCTGAAGTGTGAGCTGTGCCTCTGGACTTCCTTTTAAAGACCATGTGTATAAAAGAAGACCCAAAAGAGGCTATTGCTTCAGCCACGTGAAAAAGGTCAATATCAACCATGATAAGTCATGCCATACAGTTCTGATACACCCCACTGAGACTATCATTTTCTGTCTATTGTCATCTTCAAACATATACATCTAATATGATCTTGTAAAAATCAAATCATTGAACAAATCCAAAGTAAGCCAATTTCTACAAAATCCCTGCCCAGTACTGGTCACAACAGTCAAGGTCACAAAAAGAAGCCAGAATGAAATTCCATTCACCAGCAAATGTCTGAGGAGGGCATGAGGAATAATCATCATGTAGTATTTGGGATTTGGGGGCAGAAAAAATTATTAGGAAGCCTTAGGAAATATGAATAATATGGATTTTACTTAATAGTAATATATCAGTATTAATGCACTAATGGAACAAATACTTCATAATATAATGTAAGAAGCTAATGACAATAGAAAAATCTGGGTGAAAGGTAAAAGGAAACTGCACTGGCTCTTTCATTTTTTTCTGGAAATCTTAACTCATAAAAAATAAAGTGTGTTAAGAAAAAATGCTTCATATATTTCATTCTAATATTGGTAGAGCCAATATTTTACATGAATCTCCAGAATAGCTACAAATAAAGCCCATACAGGAAACACAGACACACATACACACGGGCGCGCACACACACAGACGCACACGCACACATGTACACACACATTCACAGAGTAAAGTTGGTAGGGCTGGAGGATTAGCTCAGAGGTTCCGATGCCTGCCTTGCAAGCGCAAGGTCCTGAGTTCAATCCCGGTAGCCACATACAATTCTGGGAGTGGAGACTCACACTCACCAGCAATCAAATACCACATACCACAGTGCCGGTGTGGTGGCTCACACCTGTAGTCCCAGCACTCGGGAGGCAGAGACAGGCAGATTGCTGAGTTCCAGGCTTGCCTGAGCTACATAGTGAGCTCAGAGACAGCCTGAACTACAAAGTGAGACCCTGTCTCAAAAAAAAAAAAAAAAGTAAGATTGGTAATGGCAAAAGAAAGTACAATAAAATGAAGGGAACACCCAGGAAATGTTATCTATTTTTAATATATTTTTCCATAGAAGGAACTCGCTCATTTATTTTGTGTAAAAACTATCAATTCACAGGAAAGCTTAGAACCTATGTTTCCTGACTTTCATTTGAGAGTATTTCAGTACAGCCTAGCATACATAAGACATTTATGTTTCAGTTCAAAGAAATGTTTTCCTTCATTCTCTAGAATATCTAATATTAGAAACTCATTTATTCTATGGGAGTTCTTTAATACTTGGATAAAAAAGTGAAGCATGTCTTGCCCCAGGCCAGTAAATAAGTGACAATCTGCAAATTTAATATAAAAATGATTAATTTTCATAGATAGTGGTGCAGCCCAGTAAAACCTTATAAATTTGTGCTATTAAGAAGGAGAAAAATAAAAACGTAATGAAAGCTTTTATTTATGGAATATTTTTATGTATGGTAAGAATGATTTTTGTTGCAAACATGAAAAGAACTTTTAACACAGGTTTTTATATGTTAATGAGGAAAAAAAAGATTTAACTATTTAGAGGAACCATTTTTTAATGAACTCATTTGTTTTGTCGATGCAGCTGAGAGATGATCCTAATGGCCTTCCAAGCTAAATATTTTTCCGTATTAAAATTATCAATTTTGTATTTTGTCAAGAGTCAATGAAGTGCTAATTTTAGTTCAGGTAGAAGAAATAATGATCATTTCAAAGATGTGAAATTATGAAGTTGCTTGAGCTTCCAATGCACGTGGCAGCAATTTAGTTCATCTAGTCATTGAAATCTAGCATAAATGGTTATTTAAATATCTATTCATGAATTGATTTCTTAAAAGATGAAAAGTTTCATGGAAGGTGACATTTGTTAGACATCTTCACAAATCATTTCACCAATGAGAAAATGACATTATAAACTGGTAAAAAAAATGACAATAAGAGATGTGTTGTATACAATATTTCCAGACAGATCAAAGTAATAAAAATTTTATTGTAGATTTTATTTACTTGTTTATCTACTCTTCTATTCAGTTTTATTTACTTTGAAGACTGAAAAAGAATTATGGAAGCACAGTGGTATGCCTTTTAATTTACTGACTGCACTTGGTTCATTAGAAAAATATTATTTTGTTTATAACTTGCATATAATCAGATTTAATCAGATTCTTTTCATTGCAAAAAAAGAAGATACTTCAATTTCCAGAGCATATGGAATCATTACCAGAGTAAGTAAGGAGATGGTGTGATTGCTTTCTCCTAAGGAACATATATTTGGTCTTTGTTCCTGGTTTCTGACAGAGTACTCCTAAGTCCCTTGGAACTTTCTGAATGATGGAAAGGTTTTATATCACACACACACACACACGAGTCTTGATGGACACAGAGAACGTGTTGTTCTGAAGGCCTTAGTGACCAAATGCAGATCCTGTGGAGTGGGAGGGAAGGAGAGAGCAGCTGGTGCAGGGCTCACCTCTTAAGTCAACTACTTCGCCTTTGTACTTTGGAGAGAAGCAAGCATAGGCTGGGTTACCTCCCGGGAAGGACATGTCTTCCATGTGGGCATTTGTTAGGGTCACGTGAGACTCGGCACTGCTGCACACTCACCCCAGGGATTTCGGGGCCTCAGCCAACAGTGGTTTATGGAGATGTGCAGGTCATGGTGGTCTCTGCCCTCTGATTACATGTTCACAAAATGTCTTTGTCTTGTCTGCGTAGAATGTTTATGCATATTCATTTAACCTTTCCTCTTCTTTTCCCCAAGGCTAACTATTATGACCATAACCTCAACATGTACACTATATAAACCAGTATGATTCTAATAAACTTCACCATCCACGAAAGGCTGAGAGTCCCGTTAGTTACTTAACTGGTGGCCATCTGGGCTCTCACCCACCAGGTGGTAGTCTGCTGCCAGCCATCCCTTGGTAGTATAATTGTCTGTCTGTGGTCATGCTCCTGCTCTACTTCCATGCTGAAAAAATGAAAACAAACAAACAAAAACCCCCAAACCAAAAATCCTCGACATGCATTTTATAGCCATTGAAGGGTGCAGCAAATCACCTTCATTAATATTCTCCTCAGAAATTGATTATTAGTCCTTAATGGTCCAGAGGTTGCTGCCAGTCAACATCTACATGAGGACTGGCTAAAGGAAAATATAAACTCATACAATAGTAAGCAAATGACCTAAGGAGTTTTGTCTATAATAGTTCAGGCTACCAGAATAAGTAGTAAGTAAATTGATTCCAGACTGAAGTATTTTCTTAATAAACTAGTCACAGTTTTGTTTGTTTGTTTGATTTTCTTTATTTTTAACAGGCAAAAGAAAAACACACAGTACCCTGACAGCAAAATATTTGGTAACTCAGTGTAATAAACTTGGAAAACCTTGCTCAGTAAGTTTGTAGCTTGAGAGGAAATGGCTTGAAAGACTCATCAGGTTGTAGGTTGGCATCTGACTTGGCCTTTAGTGAGAAAGGAAGTGGGTTCAGGGGAGAGCTGGCTGGATTTCAGACAGAGATTCAGTGAGAAGGAGCAAATCCAAAGGAAAAGGCTTTGCAGGACTGGAATAGTAATATGCATTGGAATCTCATGGGCACCACCAGATCCTGAGCTTTAGGTGTGATGTCATGATTGAAGAAAACTTTTGGGGAACATGGAAGGGGATATGTATGATTTTAGTCAAGAAGTTTATAAATAATCGTGACCAGAAGTCCCACTGCTATAAATCGAGTTTGCAACTCACTGCGGTTGTGTCCTTCTGTCCACATTTCTTTGCAAAGAAATTTGTAGTTGCGCCACCATGACATGGGTGGTATTTCTTGAATCTAGCTCATTCTTTTGAGAAGACTGAGCAAGGGAAAGCAGAACCATGAACCAGTTTGAGGCCCCGGCCTCAGGCTGTGCCCAGTTCTGCTCTCCTAAGAACCTCTTGCTGCCTTTAGTGTAGATGAGCTCAGAGTAGTTTGCTAGATGATGGAAGAAGAGGAAGAGGATTTATTTAATTTTTATCCCACTTAGCAGTCACTTAGCACTTAGCAGCTACCAGGGATATGCATAAGACTCTCTGGACCAGAAAACCCCACATATTCACCAGTTAATCCCTTATGTGAGAGTGAATTTACTTCCAATAAAGTGAGCCATAGCAACAGGTAAACCCAATTCCATATCACCAAAAATAACACATGGTTGTTCTTTAAGTCCTTACATTTTTGTTATGGTTTATCACAGAGCAATGGATGAGTGAACTAACTTCTAAGAAAACAAAGCACTACTATAACATTTTGGGTACGACTATGAACAAATGTAAGCAAGATGATAAAAATCAAATGACAAAACATTGACAAGAAAGGCCAGTAAATTTGAGGGCACTGGGAATTGAAGTAATATTAGGAGAAGCTGCACTGCATAGGTAAAAGGGAAATAGGAAAGAACATATATTTGAGCAGAGGAAAATAGAAGACTATCACAAATCCTTTGTGACCCCTTATTTTCTGGTTCTGTGAAAGAGCTTTGACACTGTAGGTGATATTAGAAAATCCAAGTGAAGTCCCACAGCCAAAAGCCCTTAATGGAGTCATGAAAAAGCAGTTAATAGAAACCCAATTAAAATCATCTACATGCTCTGAAAAGTGCTAGGGAAGGTGAAACACAAAGCCATATACGTCACAGTGCCAAGTCACCAGTTTAATGAGAAATCAGGAAAGATGTGCATTACGTTTTAACAAGACAGGAATATTATACATTGCAATGGATTGCTAGATCTAAGCTACATGGGTAACAATCTAAAGGGACCCTAAAGTTCACCTGTCCAGTCACCTTTGATATGTAGGCATTCTCGACATATTTACAATATCTCTGCTAGTGACCTAGCTAGTGGATGTGAATCTCAAATGCACAACATACTCTGCCTGCTATGTAGGATATGAATTTTTAATAGGCATGTTCTTAGTTATGTTATGGTGCAAGTCAGTGCAGGGCAAGGACATGTGAGGCAATATCCAGTGGAAATAAGAGTCACCCGTAGTTAATTGTGTGGGGTACACTGCTAGTTCTGCCAGCCACAGCCTGTGACAATGTACACCAAGTGCTGAATAACAGAAGCTTACTAGAGACTCAGCACCTCAGATTTTAAGTATAGGCTCCTTATCTCTCCACTTCCTACCGAGTATATGCTAAAATTCCATGCATACAGAAAGAAAGGTGGTATCTAGCAAAAGACCACATCACTTGTTCAGATTAACCCCAGGGAGGTACATTTACCATTTCTTGAAAATAAAAGACACCGTCACAAACCAGATTCTCAGACACTAGGTCCTACACTCTAGCATTTTAAGTATTGAAGTTTCAAGTCTGATATATTAACTCTATCTCTAATAATCATTTATGAAACTGCTTCTAAACTATCTCTTCTCTCTCTTATATTCTTTTCTGTGTTGTTCTTTTCTGGATCATTTGCTTCAAAATATAAGTGTCCTTTAGAGTTTCTCATGATTTAAAACAGGACACGAGCAATATTTCTCATTGCTCGCATGCCTGTCTGCACATTTCTTTCTTAAGCCCCTTCCTAACAAAGTACTTTTCCATCTTCTCTGTTCAGCTCTACGGAAGTAAAACCCATGGTTCAGTTTCATCCTCATCTTACTTGACCTTTTCCTTACACTTGACACAGTTGAACATTCTTTCCTTCATTATGTATGCTCTTTCAGGACTCCACATTTGCTTAGTTATATTATTCTTATTAATTTTTAAACTAGTTACCTCTTTTCAATCTCCTTTTCTTCTGCTTTATCTCCTATTATTGTAGTGCCCCAAGGCCCAGGTTCAATCCTCTTTTACTCTTAAACTACACTGATTCTTTTGATGATAACACCTTGACTCAGTTTTAAAGCCATATGGGTATGAATTTAAAAGCTTATCTTTTGTGTCCATACTACTTTCCTAAATGTACATGAATAATAACTATTATTTATCTTTACTTCAATTCTCATAGCACAGACTCACCAGGACCAAAACTAACTCTTGTACATTTCTGAATGTCTGATACATTCATAAATATTTTGCACACTTGCAATTATTTATGGTACATTTGAATAGTTGTGTAAGATATGAGACTTGAAAGGCTTACTCTAAACTATGCCATCTTACAAAAGGTGAAGAATCTCAGAAATACTCTAACTCAGAAACTGCAAGATTACAGAATATCACAACTTTCTCTGAGCAAGATTTGAATACTAGTGCAATGAAACAGAATTGAAAAATTATGACACAATAAAGATAAATAAAATCAAATTGGTTTGGGGAGAATTATTACAATAAATGGGGTGAAAGTCAGACTTTAAAAAGCAGCACTAATGATACTAGGAGAGCCTTTAGAGACATGTTTGAAAATTATTTTAAATTACTGTGAATTGCTGCTGAGTTGGAGGCTTGCCTGGGCTACATAGTGAGCTACAAAGTGAACTACAAAGCGAGACCCTGTCTCAAAATAAATAAATAAATAAATAAATAAATAAATAAATAAATAAATAAATAAATAAATAAATAAATAAAAATAAAAATTAGAAATTTAAAAGACTGGAGCCTCTTTTGTTTGCCTATTTTTAAAAAAATGGGGGTGAGGGATATGAATGGAACTTGGGTCAACATGGACAATCTGTACTTACTGTGTGTTGCTTAGCTAGAAGTCTAGTAACAGAACGTCAAAGACTGCATGACTGCGAAGGGAGGAACACATCTTCTGACTGTCCTAGAGCCTGAAGCCCACGTTGGATGATTTGCTTTCTCTGAAAACCTTCGTCCTCGGCTTCCAGATGGCCCCGCCCTTCCTGCCGCGGCTGCGCACCCCTTTCCCCTTCTCCTCACATCCCCGCTGTGTTTCCGTCTCCACATGTTGACTCCAGTCGTACGGGTGAGGGCCCATGACTCCGGTGAAGTTCTGTCTCCAAATGACGTCTCACTGGTGATCACAGTTGCTACATATGGCTCTTGCGAGGATAACATTCAGTCCAAAATAAGTGTATTTCATGGATATTACAGCCTATATTTTAAATACTTGGGAATTCTCAGTGTGGAAGACAGGAATTTGAGTTTTGTATTGAAAGTGACTTGTGCTACGTACATGTGTGGGTTATGTGGCATTTCTCCAAAATCTCTTCCTCAGTTTTCTCATCTCTAATGCAAGAAACACAGTTTCATAAAGTCATGTGAGTAGTATGATTGTCCATATATGTGTATGTGTGTGTGTGTATATATATATATATATATATATAGTGTCTAAGATTATTTAAATGCAGATTTACAAATTGTAAAAATGACTGCACATGCAGTAAAATGTGACAGTGTAGTACTTGATAAAATAGAAAACATTACATGTGATTCCTTTTTGTGTTTTGGAATTTATACTTTACAGTTTAAAGAATGGGTATCTTTTTTTTTTTAACACTTTGTAGAAAACTACAGCAATTGAGTTGTCCTTCAGGTAGTGTAGGTCCGTAAGACACACACAGCTTTTAAAGAGCAAAACATCTTGTAACTCAGAGCCCACGCACAGCGGGGCACACAGAAACAGAAGCAAGTCCATGGAAACGTGAGGTGGTCCCTACAGTGACAGCATCACCGTCTAAGAAGAGCTGGGAATTCATTTTTTCTGATTCACAGAGATTTGGGGGTCCCATCTGTAAAAATAGTGTATCAAGTAATTATCACAAGTGAAAATTGTCCATATGGAAAAATGTTTTTGTAAGTGCTGTAAAATGAAGCTCATTGAAGATATCATTCTTACAATATTGAGATTTTTTTCATAATGCAGAATCCTATTCTTGATGTTATATCTATCATTTTATATAAAAGTCTCTATGTTACTCATTTTTTCCATTTTAAAACCATATCAATTCTGTAAATATTGGTCATTTATTTTTGCTTTGTTCATTTATTTACAATACATGATTATAATTTTGCATTAGCTGTGAAATATACCATATGGACAGACACATATATTGAATGTCTAAGCTTAAGAAACACTCTCCAGGGGCCGGAGGGTTAGCTCAGTGGTTCTGGCGCCTGCCTCACAAGCGCAAGGTCCTGAGTTCGATCCCGGGAAACCACATACAATGCTGGGCGTGGAGACTCACGCCCACCAGCAATCAATACCACATACCACAGTGCCAGGCGTGATGGCTCACACCTGTCATCCCAGCACTCAGGAGGCAGAGACAGGAGGATTTCTGAGTTTGAGGCTTGCCTGGACTACATAGTGAGCACAGGGCCAGCCTGAACTACAAAAGCGAGACCCTGTCTCAAAAAACAAAACAAAACAAAACAAAACAAGAAACACTCTCCTTTTTTTTTTTTTTTTTGAAGCCAAGCACTAGCCTGGCCTGATGTGGTAATTATAATTTAATTTCTATTCATATTATTATCAGTTATACACACATCCTAAGTTATGTGGTTTGATTTTGTTTTCCTATAACCTTAGTAAAAATGTCAGTCAATATATAAAAAACCCTCTATTTAGTGTTTCATTCACTATTACACCTACATGTGTTTGTAATATTAACATAAATGCTATATAGCAATAAAATATTTAAGTTTTTTCCTTTATTGATTTTACTGGTACATTTTAGATATTCATTATCATCACATCATTGAGAAGTATCTGTACATGATGCATCTTGATTCATTTTAACAAGATTTTTTTTTTTTTTTTTTTTTTTGAGACAGGGTCTCACTTCAGGATAGTTCAGGCTGGCTCTGAGCTCACTATGTAGCCCAGGCAAGCCTTGAACTCAGCAATCCTCCTCTCTCTGCCTCCCGAGCTGGGATTACAGTTGTGAGCCACCACGCTCGGCACTGTGGTATGTGGTATTGATTGCTGGTGGGCGTGAGTCTCCATGCCCAGCATTGTATATAGTTACCCGGGATTAAACTCAGGACCTTGTGCTTGCGAGGCAGGTGCTGGAACCACTGAGCTAAATCTCCGGCCCAACAAGATTTTTTTTTTTTTTTTGAGACAGGGTCTCGCTTTTTAGTTCAGGCTGGCCCTGAGCTCACTATGGTGCCCAGGAAAGCTGCCACGAACTCAGCAATCCTCTTGTCTCTGCCTCCCGAGTGCTGGGATGAAAGGCGTGAGCCACCACGTCCGGCACTGTGGTATGCGGTGTTGATTGTTCGTGGGCGTGAGTCTCCATGCCCAGCATTATAGGTGGTTTCCGGGGATCGAACTCAGGTCCTTGCGCTTGCGAGGCAGGCGCCGGAACCACTGAGCTAACCCTCCGGCCCAAGATATTTTAATGTAACATATTGCAAAGATATTTTCAGAATTTGATGAGGAAAAGGAATAAATTATAATTACATGTTAAAATTTTAAATGAAATATAGAGCTGTATAAATTAAATAAAATATTTATTTTACTCAGTTAATTTTTTTCTTTTGACAGGCTTCATTAAGGGTTTGCTTGTGTTTTGATAATTTTTTTTATTTTCATATTTGTAAATGTTTATTAAAAATGACAAGTTTTGCTACTATTTATTACTAAAATTCCGTGATTTCTCTCCTTACTCAAAATTTTTTCTGGGGCTTTTTCCCACAGAGATTGCATAGGTCTTTCCCATGGTTCCTACTAGCTGCTTTAATGTGATTCAGAGTAGAGCTGCATAAGAGTTACTAACCCTTTCGTGGTTCACATATACACTGTTTCCATTCGATATGTGATAAAATGCTACACTGGTACAATGGGCGTTCTTGAGACACATGACTAACACTGTACAATAAGGAAAAAACCTAAGTCCTATATAGCCATGATGACAGTTCTGTTCTGTAGTGGTCCCGGAGGGTTAGGACAGAGAAGTCAGAGAACTAAAGGCAAGAAATAGAGTCTAAATATCTATATGAATTCTCAAGACTGCAGCCTGGAGAATCCATTTTGATCTCCACATTGCCTGCCATGCCTTAATCAGAATGTTCTGGATCAAGTGGTCATATATAAAGGTTTTCCTATAGTGTAGTAATCAGTACTATCTTCATGAGATTCAAGACCACCATCTAGAGTCTATGACAGGAAATTAATTCTGCTAGATTTCCAAAACAGTTATGTCCCTAATTAGACAACAAACAGCCCGAAGCTAAGAATCACAATTTCTTGTTTGTTTATCCTCTCTTTTTTTTTTCTCTTTCAAGGTTGTCTGCTCAAGAAAAACTACACACATTAAATACTCCTTGAGAAATCATAGAGCAAATAAATATATAAGAGACTAATCTGCTTGTCTTTGATGTCAAAGGTGCTGTGTTCAAATCTAGCTAATGTCACAGGAGTGAGCTCAGCCTCAGGGGCTGAGAAGACCAGTAGTAAAGAGCAGTGACTCATACCAGGGACTTCAAAAATATGTGAGCAATTTTGGAATTGTGCTATTAAAGTCCAAAACACTCCTACTTCTCAGGAAGGAAAATTTCTTGATGTTTTCCTGACACGAACTGTTTCCTAGTTGTGTAAACTGAATGATAAGTGCTGATGACAATTGTTTTGTGATGTTGGCTTTCTTTGTATGACATGTGAAAGGACAATTAGATGGATTTCTGAAGCACAAGAAAGACAAAGACAGACAGACAGACACATTTTTTTTTTTCCCTCTTTGGGGTAAAAAAAATCTTTTTTTTTTTTTTTTTTTTTTTTGAGAAAGGGTCTCACTTTGTAGTTCAGGCTGGCTCTGAGCTCACTATGGAGCCCAGGCAAGCCTCGAACTCAGCAATCCTCCTGTCTCTGCCTCCCGAGTGCTGGGTTTACAGGTGTGAGCCACCATGCCCAGCTTTTGGGGTAAAAAAACAGCGTTATCCAAACAGAGGAGGCAGGAGAGCTACCACACACATTGTCCTGCTGAAGACAAATGTTTTAATCTAATAATTACTTTCACCATGAATCAAATACTTTTTTGTAGCTTGAAGGAAATAGTATTTAGTTTAATTTTGATGAGGTTAATGGCTTGCTTCATTTGGCCAAGAGTGCTCAAGATTTTCACAATAATGTGTAATATAGAAAGTCTTTAACAGGAACCTTTTCCATTCTAACTAGTGCATAATATTGGTTTTGCAATCATTTAGTAATTATATAAGGAGGACATATTTATTACAAATTATTGATTTTATAATTACTGCTGCTGGTATTCACATTATTACACAATGAAAATCTTTTAATATACAATGCTCTTCACCCTCAGCTAGTGAACAGATAGTGCAATGCAATTTAGAGAGTAGCCAACAGTAGATTTTTATCGACATTTTTTTTGACCAACCAGTTAAATGGTTTGCTTTCTGAAAAAAATATTGCTAATGGTGCTTAAGCAGAGGAATGTCCAATTTCAAGGTCATTTCTGGCAGTTGATTACAGTCACCCAATGAGCACAAGGTTCCTATTTAACTGTTAAGTTATTTTTGCCGCACTCATTGCTGGGAATTAAAAGTTATGGCTGTAAATTTGCTGCCAGCTAAATAGACATCAAAGGCCACAATCATACACTGGATCATGACACATGAAGATATATCTCTTATGAAATTGATTTTTCTCCATGTGCAAGGCAGCTTTGCATTACTCCCCTTGTGGAGTTTAGCACAGGAAATATCTAGGCAGGATGAGTGTAATTGTCAGCATAGTTTATATTCTAGGCTGAGAACTCCTTTGATTACTTTTTTTCCCTCTGTGAAGATGTGCGAAAAAAAGGTTGTCTAAGCATATATTTTGATTTCACTTGCCAACAGATTGTGAATAGCTGATTTAAGGTCACTGTCACCCCCAAATGGGAAAAGATTAGGTTTCTGAGGGCCAGAAATATTAAAAAGTCTGCCCAAACAATATTCGCTGCTCACCAGAATTCAAAATTGCTGATTTTCACCCCAGAAATATTCCATGGTGTTTTGCAAAGGCTATGAGTCTACTATGCTGGTTTAATCAATCAGATTTTCACTATCCTGAAGATGAGAGCATCAAATAGAATTACAGAGCTTGATTAGGGTTGTTTTGTCTTCTAGATGTCCTGTTGCTAATGCAGAAGGATGAATGTGTATCTCAACATAGGTTCTGTGTGAATAGAATCCTTGAAAAGTGCTATTGGTGTTTCAACTTAGGGGCCTGGGGTGCTACTGGGGGCCTTTCTGTGTGAGATCACTGTACAGAGTGAGGCGCTCTGTTCTTTCAATTGTGTACTTGCAAAAGCAACTTCAGAATCATTTGTGCGAAATGGGAGACTCACTGACCCCAAATCAGCTTATTTCATTGGCAAAGTGAGGCTAGTGATTATATTTCATGTGATCGTTAAATTCCAAGCTCACTAGCTTGACTGTTATGGCCTTTAAAATCTCACTCCAATTTTATTTACCTAATCAGTATCTTAGTGGGGCCCCTCCGCCTGCTACCTTCAGGCTCAGCTACTTACTTCTGACATTTAGAACACGGACAATCATACTTCTCTACTGGTGCTTCTTCATATTCCCCCCCACACTCTCTGTGTCTCTGTCTCTGTCTGTCTATCTGTCTGTCTCTCTCTTTCTCTCTCCATCTCCTCATTATCTCTTTGCTGGGATCTTTCAAATGCCAGTTGGAGACACAACTCCTGCATGAATCACCACTCCCTCTTTAAATCTGTACCCTCACAGAAAGACTCAGATATTTTTAAATTCTCCCTATCTGGCTCACTTCGTTTGTAAGTGTCCACCTTGGTGAGAAACATTATCTGCTCCTTTGTGAATAGTCAGCTTGATCCACAACATAGAATAATCATTTTTAAAAAAAAAATAAAGGTGATAAACTAGAATTAGATGGAATTCTAGTAATGAAGAACATGGATTAAGGACAGTTTTCTTTAAGAACTGGCACACAGTGTCTCTTTCTTAACTTGATATAGCGCTCACATCATTAGTTCCACTCTGATACCTGACCCAGGACGTAGAAGACAACCATCTTCCCTTCTCCAACTTAAAATGAGAGAAAGTATCTAAGACTTATTGAATATAGCAAGCATAGACCTAGATCACAGATATTCTTTAATTTACTGAAATCTTAATGTAATTTTTTGAGGTGGATATTGTAATCCCCATTTTATAGATAAATAGAAAAAAGAGATTCAGAGAAATTAAGTACTGTAGCCAAGGTCATAAAATGAGAGGCAAAATGGAGAGATTTAAATCATGACCTTAAGGTCCATATTCTTTTCCTTGATATTCCAAGAATGCACTTGAGTATTTTGCAAAAGTTAAATTAATAAAATAGCTTAACAAAGTTTTCAAAAAGGTCACTTTACATCTGTCACATTGCTAGTATCTTCATTATTGTCATCCTTCCAATTGATTTCTTCACTCATTCCTACTCACACAAATATAGGAGCTTTCCAAGAAGATATGGTCATCTTATCTCCACCTTTTTTTTTTTTTGGTATCAGGATTGAACTCCGGCCCTTGTGTGCCCAAGGTTGGCATGGTACCACTTGAGCTAAATGCCCAGCAATTTTTTTTTTCAGGTAGCCCTGAACTTACTATGCAGCTCAGGCAAGCCTTGAACTCAGCAATCCTCCTGCCTCTGCCTTCTGAGTGCTGAGATTACAAGCATGAGCCACCACTCCTGGCAGATGTAAATATTTTTGAAATCTTCTAACATTTTAACCAACCTACTTTAGTAAGTAACATCACTGAAAATACTTACTGGGGCAGAAGAAATGTAAAATGAAATTTAATCAACATCTTTTCCCTAGGTGAATCTCAGTGTTGACCCAGTCCATTTAACATATGTCTACACTGCAGGAAGTTTCTCTGAGGAATAAATAAAGCTTGAAATTCCACAGCCTTCACTGTTTCAATCAGAATTCCTCTTTTCTATAGTGACACTAGCAAAGGAAAGAAGAGTTAAGAATTTTTGTTTTTGCAATACTTCTGCAAGTTAAATAAATCATATCACACTGGGCAAATCCTTTCACTTCCTCAAGGCAGCTATGCCAACTGCAAAAGGACATCAATTTACCTACTTTCCATGATATAATCTCTGACCATATTCTCTTTGTACTGATTGTTTGGTTGCATGTATTTGTTCACTTCTATCACATTCTAACAGACCCTGTAAAGGGTGTTCCTATTAACATTTGTCATAATGATATTAAAATGGGCGCATCACTCTATGTTTTCCCTTTAAGGCAAAATATTGAGTTTATTTTCATTTAAGCCAATTTTTATCCATGAAAGCAGAAAGGCCAGGCCAGGCAAATAATTGTGTAGAATAGCCCTTCCTTGCTGTTATTGCCATGAACACCTCCATCTCTTGCCAAACAAAAGCACTTAACGGAGTGTAATGAGTGTTGGTGATTCTAGTCTGAACTTACATTTTATTGCTTTCACATTTTTAAATTTTTGTCTAGGTTTTAAAATGATTCCCATCCTCTTTAACTCATGGATCAAGTCTTAATTTTCCTATGTCAAAGAGTTCATTTGCAATGAATGAAAGGAGATAAATACTCGTTTGGACAGGCTGACAGTACCCTTCTCAAAATATCAGGGATAGTACAAGATTAAGTGTGGCAGCACAACTTTTGATTATCTCTGTGACATGATTTAGTAAAGTAACAGATTATTCAGAAATCACTCATATTTGGCCTTGAGATGTATTCAAGGATGCATCTTTGATCTCTCTTTCTAATTATGTTTTGCTTTGGTCTAATGTTAAAGCTATAATTTGCATTCCCAAAGCACACACCAACTAACAGAAGAAGGGGACTTAGAAAAAAGCAAGAAAGAGAAGGAGAGAGCTGGGATAAGCTTTTCAAATCCCATGGAGAATTCATAAAGTAAAATATGTATATAAATCATCCAGATTTCATTAAATTTACCCTTTGTTCTGTAGGTCAACTACTCTTAAAATTCTTTCCATTTCTATCTTCCCCAGAACCAAAGTCACTGAAGATCAAACAAATAAACACAAATGCCTTGAGTACCTTCTACAGAGAATTACAGAGGATGCATGATGAGAAGCAAATCTTGTTTATCAGAAACTTCCAACCGATGCTGGTAAATGAAGCTAACATGCATCCAGTAGAGAATACAGGGCTCTTCAGGACTGAAAATGCAGTAAGAATTACTCATTCAGCTGCTGTGGTACAGAGTATTTCCAATATACCAAATTCGAGGTAGAAGAAATTAGTGTGTCAATTAGGGTTCACTAGAGAAACACATGTAACATTGAATATACATGTACAGATAGAGATAATTTACAAGGTCGATTTACAATGACCACCTGCAAAATCAGGAGTGGAAGAAGGCAAAAAATGTGCCAGAGAGCCGGAGGACCTCATTCCTTGGAGCTCGCTGCATAATTCTGTTGGGGTCCCCGTGGCAAAGCCGAAGGGCCCGCCCTGAGTCTGGAGGTAGCTGTCCACAGTGCTGGTGAATACTGGCGTTCCTCTGAAAAAAACGTAAGTGAAACTTCTGTCTTGTCTTTTCATTCTTTCCAGGCTACAAGCCTGTTGATTGTACACCACATGCATCCAGGGTAGGAGGGACTTCTTTTCTTCAGCTACTCAATCATTCTGGCACACCCAGAACTGTGTTCAGCTGATCAGCCCCCTAGATGTCACTTATTGAAGGTGACACCACATTTATTTGTCACAATCACTGAGAACTAAAGTCACAGGTCAAAACAGATTTTCCTGCCTTTTTTGAAAGTCTTTAAAGGCTAAAGAGATTCTGAAGAAACAGAAAAAGAGGAGTAGGAACATTTCAGATTTGACTGTGCCGAAAGAGAATGATATAGAAACACCTTAGGGGAAACAGATATCCTTTGTACATTAATAGAAGTTGGGAAACAAAATGTTTTTTGTTCTTTTGTTTGTTTTTTTGTTTTGTTTTATTTTTGAGACAGGGTCTCACACTGTAGTTTAGTTTGGCCCTGAACTCACTATACAGCCCAGGCAAGCCTCCAACTCAGCAATCTTCCTGCTTCTGCCTCCCTAGCGTTGGGATTACAGGCGTGATCCACCAGGCCTGGCATTTTAAAATTTATTTTATAAAGATATGTTAAATGAAAATTTTTTTTTTCCTTTTAGGTTCTGGGGTTTGAATCTACGGCCTTTGCCCTGAGCCACGCTCTTAGCTTTGATTTGTTCTTGTTTTTGTTTTGTGTCGGACAAGATTTAAAATGAAGCTAAATTGCTTAATTTTCTAGGCTGAGCTCTAACTTGTGAATCTTGTCCCTCAACATCCCAAAGATTCAGGTTAGAGACCATGTTCAGGTTAGTCACCATGTTCAACTTCAAATAAAAAATATTCAATGAAAACATTACTTAGAAAATTCTCAATGGAAGAGGAGCAGATTTCCCTTGATAATGGTGTATGTCAGTTGTTGGAATTCATCTCTTTCAGGTAACTACAAAGGCTGTGTGTCATGGGATTCTAAATGCAAATATTTAAAGCTTTTGTATCGAGGTGGGAGGATCTGATCTCACACTTTAGGGCATCGGGATTTTGCTTTAGGGTCATGGTCGAGATTTGTTGAACACTGGGCTGCTGATGTCCCCCATGAACACAGGCATAAATAAATATAAACTTTTATGGACTTTGACGCATTTCCACTTTTCCAAACTCAAGATTCAGAGGACACCCCCCACCCCAAAGCCTGTTCTGTTTTAAGTTTTCCTCATCGAATCCACAAAGAGAAGTGATTATAAGATAATAACAACATGACTGTTTTCAGAAAGCACGAGTCAAATTTTGTTTCTTACATAGTTCACTAGTCATAAATATGAAGTTTTGTGATTTTCAGGAATAGGAACAAAGAATGGAAAAAGAAATGAGGATAAAAGACCGCAGAAATAAAAACTTTCTGGCATGATATTCCTCTCTTCTTAGACAATTTATAAAGTATTTGCTGAGACAAGGTAACTGTAAGAAATACATAGAGTAGGGGCTGGGGATTTAGCTTAGTGGTTCCAGCATCTGCCTGGCAAGTACAAGTTACTGAGTTCCATCCCCAGTAACACATAACACAGTGCCGGGCGTGGTGGCTCATGCCTGTCAACCCAGCACTTGGGAGGCAGAGGCAGGAGGATTGCTGAGTTCAAGGCTTGTCTGGGTTACACAGTGAGTTCAGGGCCAGCCTGAACTACAAAGTGAGACCTTGTCTCAAAAAAACTACAAAAACTAAACAAACAAACAAACAAAAAACAAAAGAAAAAATATAAAGATGATATAATAAAGCAGGAGAAATCAGGGTATATAAGGTAATTTCAAAATGAGGCATTACAGAGTGAAACAATCTGTACTGTGGAAAAGACAGACAAGTGCTCTGGGAAGAGGCAACAGTGCTTAAAGCAGGAGTATTTTGAGGCAGCATGAGGTGCACCTGGCCAGAGGTCAGAGAGGGGTGCCGCCTCTCCCCTTAGTTCCTGCAGTTTGTGTCTGTGCTAATCACTTTTACTCTCACTTTTTAAGTGGCCAGAGGTCTAGGAAGGTTGAAAGTGCCCTATTGTATAATTGTCATGCTAAGATTAAAGCTTGGGCATTTCTAATTGCAATGTTTTTGCTTTTCTACAGTCCTGAGTGGGTCTGGACCGGATTAGAAAAATGAGAACCACATCAGAGATATTTTTAAATATTTAAAAATTGCAGAACAGATGATGTGACCATTCCATTTATACCACATCACAAAGGGACAGAACAGATAGGGGAAAAGGAAGAGAGAAAAGGATTAAGAAACAGAACAGAGAAAGCCATAGGATGGGGAAAGAATTAGACTATAGAAAATCCAGAAGTTAGTTTCTATTATTTTGAAAATTTCAGTCCATCTTCAGTTCTCATGCTCAAGCCACTCAGCCATGGATTCTCCATTGTATTAAATTTTTTTTTTTTTGTAAAAATGGCTTAAATAGAATAAGACCCTTCATTCTCGTGTTTAGTTAACTGCTACATTTCTCAGGTAAGTTTCATATCATTACCTTGTGTCAGTAATTCCAAATCACATGGGTGGTTTAAAAAAAAATCCCAATTCCAATTAAAACAGAAATTTTTGGGCCAGAGATTTAGCTCAGTGGTTCCGGCGCCTGCCTCGCAAGCGCAAGGTCCTGAGTTGGATCCCGGTAACCACATACAATGCTGGGCGTGGTGATTCACGCCCACCAGCAATCAATACCACATACCACAGTGCCGGGCGTGGTGGCTCATGCCTGTCATCCCAGCACTCAGGAGGCAGAGGCAGGAGGATTGCTGAGTTCCAGGCTTGCATGGGCTACATAGTGAGCTCAGGGCCAGCCTGAACTGCAAAGCAAGACCCTGTCTCCAAAAAAAAAAAAAAAAAATTTACATAGAAGTCACACATGGTGGGCTTTAAACTTTCTCAAGTGTTTCTAGCATACAATCACATTGGAGAGCATGTAGCCTATATGAAAACTCAGTTGACTTTCTTTTATGTTTGGCTACCCTTGAAGTGGATGTTAGTCGAACATGCTCAGACATAGGCTCTGAAGACTGCATGTGCTGGGTTAAAACACCAGTTCATTTACTCTTTGAACATATTTGCACTTTAAAATATTTACCAATGCCCGAATAAGTGACAATGAACTTCAACATTCTCTTGAATTGAGTGGGAAGCTGCAGGGGGAGGAAGGTCTAGGATGCACCCCCTGTGTGTTTCAGACACAGCGTCTCCCTCTTCTCCACCCTCTGTCCCCAGCTTGATGAGGACATTGAGTCCACAGACAAAAACAACATGTCACAAGGTCCAGAGCTAAGTGAATGCACAATGGAGCCTAGACGTTTTTCGGTGTCTCATTCACACATTGTTGTCATTATAAAATTTTAAACATTGAGAAGGGAAAACAATAGCAACCCTGAAAACTAATTGAAAGGAATAAGTAAACTGGTATATGTTTTTTTCTCTCCTACCTAAAAGCCTCCAGTGGTGCTGTGAATCAAGCTTATGACCTGTTTAATAGTTCCTCTGCTTCACTGTATTATATATTTTTATTCTTTTCATTTTTGAAATGGGAAACCCAGCCTGACTTCTGTCTCGAAAACCCTCGCCACCAGATGACTTCTTTCTAATCCTTTTTTTGTTTCCTTTTTTAAAATTTATTTTTATCTTTATTGGTACATTGTATATACACATCATGAACACGGGCCATATTGGGAATTTGTACCCATATATGACATGATTTAATACTAATTTTTCCCATTCCCCTACCCACCCCACAATCCCCACCCCTAAATACAGAAGCTTCGTTTCCCTTTTATTACCATCACATTTTTCTTCACCCCTCATTACTCCCCCCTCCACCACATTTCCCTTTGAATATTTTCTATTTCACAATATCCATTATAATTCTAGAGCCCATTAACATTTTCAGTTTCTCTTGCCAGAGAACAGATAGGATATTTACAAATCTGTGACCTGTTTATTTCACTTATGAGTTTGTCCTGAAGGTATGTCCATTTAAGTATAAATGACTCAAACTTATTATTTCATTCAGACTATTCCTTCTGCTTTAGATTTTCCTTCTGAGAGAAAACGATGACTTCTCTTTCTCCTCTTCCCCTTCTTCCTTCTCTTCCTTTCCTCCCACCCACTTATCCTCCTCCTCCTTCTACTCTTCCTTCTCTTTTCCTCCTCCTTCTCTACCTTGTCTTATATGGTTTATCTTTTTAGACCAAGTGAAAATCTATCTGTTCTAGAAGATATTTCATGAGTACTTTCTACTTTCTTTTTCTTAGTAAATACTGATGGCTAGTAAAATGAATTCTAGTCTTCAAGTTCAAAACTCTCCATTTTAATTAAACTGCGTAACTGTTTCCTCTCCTGGAATGCATTTGGAGGGGTAGGAAAAAAATCACAACTCAGTGTACTGCAGGGTCTATCTGTTGATTTAGAAATACCAAATAAGGTCTGAGCCATAGCATTGAGAAAATTCAAGCCTAGAAAGTGATTAGTTTTATATCAACTCTGGAGCCATTTTAGAGAAAATAGTTATTATTTTTTTAAAGTATTCAGTTGATTATGTCAGTTTTACAATTCATTTAGCTCACGGTAGATTCAGGCTCAAAGTTTTCATCTGGAGCCTGCCACTCACTTATTCAATGACCTTGGGCAAGTCACTTAATTTCTCCACATCTTAATTTCTTCCTGTGTAAAATTGGGATAATAATCTTGACCTCACAGAGAGGTTGTATGAATTAACTGATTAATGATTATAAAGCAATTTGAAAATACAGAACGCTATATAAATGCTAAGTATTGTTATTAAGCAAATCAATTCAGAAAATCAAGATAATGACATTTCTTTTCAATCTATTTCTTAAAGTGCTTAACGCCTTTGCATCTAAGCTCAGTGTTGTAAAAAAGCAGTTTAAATATTTATGACTTGAAGTTTTCTAGTTTAATCAGTTCCTACTGCATACCAGGGAAGAAAGGAGGAGGGAAAATACCTCTTAAACTGGAAACTTGAATTTATCACTCAATTTGACTTTTTTGCTTGAATTAGTTTAATTTTAAGAAAAAGTCTCTTAAGCAAACAACTATCTATGCTTTTACTGGCATGCCGGACTTTCAGAATGGAGACGTAGAATAAAGTCCTGATGTTCTAATTCCTTTGTTCTGTAGACGTGGATAAAACACTGGATAAGACAAAGTGATTTGCTCATGTTTGCACGGCTCATTTTTGCCAGCATCGATCCCTGTTTGCACAACCTGGTGTGTAGTCTTCACCAGGAACCAGAGCCTGAAAGTGAGGGTCGGGAGAACAGGAGCCCTGCCCGGAGGACTGAGGAAACTCTTGCATTGCAAGTATGTTGGTAATTATTGTGGGCTTCAGACATAATATTCATTCTCTGATCAATTCCTAGATTACCAGTTGTGGGGCTCACCTTTGTAGCTTAAGAGATAGAAAACTATGAAGATGGGTGGTAATGCCATGCCTCCCTTTCAACCTTCACTTAATTTTGCGTTATTCCTTTCCAGACAGACAAACTCAATTTGGGCAGATATACATATATAGTATTATGTGTAAAAATGTGTCAAACAATGTATGAAAAATTCAGGGAAAGAAAAAATAGTATATATATATATTTTTTTTTTCAAAAGATGGTATTATCCTCATCTGGGGAGACAGAGAAGATGTCAATGTATAGCAGAAAACCTACTACACTGCAGGACCTTAGAGAAGCAACAAATTGCGTGTACGGTAATCTCAATGAGGAAGGTTATCTAAGCAACAGTGTCTGCACATCTGGAAGCCCATGACCATCACTTTGAACCACTCTTGTAATTGCAGAGATCAAAGAAAGTCGTATTCACTCCATGATGGCTCAATAAACTTAGTACTAAAATACCGCTACAAGTTTTTCTTTCCTTGAAGAACATACGCGTTTTCAGTAGACTTTGCACATACTTACACTTTCTTTTTGTTTTTGTTTTTTTGAGACAGGGTCTCGCTTTGTAGTTCAGGCTGGCCCTGAGCTCACTATGTAGCCCAGGCAAGCCTCGAACTCAGCAATCCTCCTGCCTCTGCCTCCCGAGTGCTGGAATTACAGGCGTGAGCCACCGCGCCCGATACTGTGGTATGTGCTATTGATTGCTGGTGGGCGTGAGTCACCACGCCCAGCATTCTATGTGGTTACCGGGATCGAACCCAGGACCTTGCACTTGCGAGGCAGGCTCCGGAACCACTGAGCTAAATCTTCGGCTCCGTACTTACACATTTTAATAAAGATACAACTAGAAGAGTACTGATTTCCAATTAGAATCTTCCAATCCTGTGACCAGTTAGGTCACTCTAGTTAGGTAGTTTTGACCAGGTAAGTCTTACTAGACACGGTCTCTGGCAAATTAAAAAGGGTCAGGTTAAAAATCCACTTGAGTGGCTCAGTGCTAAATTTCTGAACGCTGTGCTATCTGAATGGAGTTGAGTATTCCTCAGGTAGATTTTGCATTCTGAATAGGTCATAGACAATAAATCTGATTGTAAAACCAGTCACACTTTAAACCAAATGCTCATTTGAGGTTTCCTATCCTCAAAGAATAAATTTGCAGAATGTTAATGCTGAAAAGAATATTAGAGATCATTTGGTCTGATTCCTTCATTTTATTATGAGAAAACTGAAGTCTTGAAATATGAAGTAAATAGTTCAAGGTCACAAAGTCAATCTGTGAGAAACTGAGTCTAAACCCCAGTTTTTTTCTGATTCCCAATTGAAGGTATTTTTTTCTACATCATTAATTAAAATGTTACTGGAGTAAATTATACTTTTCTTTTGAAGTCAGGACTTGCATAAAACTTTAAAAAATAGTCATATTTTTAAATTTCTTTTCCTAAGAGTTGTCTTATTTTCACTTCTCATGTGAGTGTCTTTTTTTCTTTTAAAAGAGGGTATTTATTGAAAAGCCCAAATGCCACAGTATCTAAAATATCATAATTAAAACCCGCTGTTTCCTGTGAAGTTTGCTTCATGCACTGGGGGACATCTCTTGTGTGTTTCTTTTGTAGAATACCTCTTGGCCTTTTTGTTTGACCTTACCCTTTTGTAGGGATCCTATAGGTTCAGCCATCATTGAAGAAAAGATTTATTACCATTCATAGAATAATACTGATTGGCTAATACTGATTAGACGGACTCTATTGAGACACTTAAACTCTACCTCAGCATCACAGAAGATACTCATATCATCACATGAGAGCTTTTAAACCGGTTTTCATAATAACCAAGAAGGTGTGTGGGAATCTGAGGATATGCAGCACCTGGCTTATACAAGCCCATCTCCAGTGTCTTGAAAAGTTGGACAGAAACCCCAGAGAGAATCTCTCCACAGAAGCTGACAACCAGGGAGATGGTAGATTCTTGATATCCTTTGGCATTAGGTGGCATTTATGAGCTTTGTTGGATGCAGTGCATGGTGTTAAAGTATGGAGTTTGGGCTTGGTCAGTAACGTAGTTTTGCTGCAAGATAATAAAAGAAAATAAACTATCACATTATACCTTATAATGTCATTGCAAATGGTATATGAGTATGTGTGTGTGTGTGTGTGTGTGTGTGTGTGTGTACCTATATTTTGGGAGAAAGTAAGGAATCAAAAAGATCCTAATAGTGAATTTATCTTCAATTACCCCTATGCAAATTCTTTCTCTTTTAGCCTTAGAAATGCTATCCACCAAATCAGTAGTTTCCAAACCTCGCTGAATTAAACTTGTAGATACTTAAACTTAATTCTGAATTTCTAATTCTGGTGCATTGGGATAGAACATTTTCATTAACATTATTTTGCAAATTTCCCAGCTAATTCTATTGGGCATTCATATTGAAAGCTAGTGCCCCAAATCCTCCCTATGCCTCCTTCCAACATCACCTTCTGGCTACTTCTCACTCCTGTGGCCAGCCACTTCTTCTTGGGCTACATGAGCAATCTGTGCCTGCAGTTATTCGTTCCCTTCCATGGTGAAGTGTGGGGCTGACTGCTACTGAGTTCACCGTCTCATTCAACCTGACAGGTTTGTGTCAGCTTGTCAGCACCTTCATATGAGAAGGTGTGCTTGGATGCTGAAACCTTGGCATCAGTGTTCTGGTGAACATTATCATAAAACCACCCAAAATAAGTTAGCTCTGCATGGTTGCTTTGATGCTAGAGCCTCTGTGTGAATCTGCTCAGAGTCTTCACCCTATTTCCACACTGAAACATTCACCCCTCTACTGATATTCACTAGATTCATAGCCTTATATACCTAACAAGGTCCTTTGTGGGTCTAAAAGTTGGTATTCAGAGTACCTAAAATGATTGCTTCCAAGGATTAATGTTTGTGATCTGTTCAGACTTGATAGAATAATTATAAATGTGACCATGGAATTTGAGCCTAGACTTTAAAATCTAGCTCTGATTTTCAATAGCGAGGGGACAAATAGGCAAATTAAGTGATATATGCTTTACTCATTTCTTAAGCAAGGGCAAGGACACAACATTCAGCTCCGAAGATGTTCTTGGCAAATGGAAATTGTAATGATGACAGTTGCTAAAGGAACTCATTGTTGAGAAGTGCTCGTGTGTCCTAAGAAGGCATAACTTGAGTCCAGAATTGCTAGTGTGTGTTGGGGCAACCTGAACACGTCTCTCTTGTTGTCA
>PVIC010006622.1:0-12806 GCA_004025085.1 Thryonomys swinderianus
GAAGGGAAAGGGAGGGGAGGGGAGGGAAGGAGAGAAGGAATGAGAAAGGGAGGAGGGGAGGGGAGGGGAGGGGAGAGCATAAACTACCTCCCTACCTCCTTCCAGCCCCACTGAACCCATCAGCCTCTCTCCTGGCCAGCGATGTTGATTACAGCTTCCTAACTTCCCCACCATCCACTCTCAGAACAACAGTGAGAGGGAGCCTCCAGACTGCAAACCTGGCCTTACCACTGCCCCACTAGAAATAAACCCCAGAGCTCCTTAGGAACTTTGAGAATAAGGCAGATTCTTCACAAAGACTATAAGGCACTAATCCATTCCCACCAACCTCTCAGGATCTCCTTCTTGCAGATGCGCTCAGCAATTCCTCTTTAAACTCTCACTTCCCAGCCTGGCAGGAGCTTCATCCACTCCCCTCCTCCACTTCGCTCAGCTTGCTTCTTCTCATCCTTCAAACCTGTGAGTCACATCTGCAGAGAATCTCCCAGTCATTTTCCCTTTGAACCTGACACAATGACTACCATTGTCCCTTTGTATCTGATACCTGCTGCGCTGGATAGATGGTGATGCCCCAGTGCGCATCTGAGCGCAACGCAGACTCCTAGTGGCTCCTTGGAAACATTGGTGGAATGAACATAGTAACGAACACAGGCTAAAGACCAATCAAGCGTGAGCTCCCAACCAAGTCTACAAAAAGAAGCATGCTGAAGGCCATGGAGCAAGTGGCCATCTTAGATCAACCAGCTTCACAACTCTGCCTAGGGTCAAAACCACCATAGGACCAGCTTCTGAGGTAGTGCAGGTAGATCAGGACATGTCAGGTCCTCTTTGCCTCACTCTGATTGCTATCAACATGTGGGCAGGCTTCCAGCTTGATGCTGTTCCATGCTTTGCTGTCAGTGTCTCAGTCATACATGCATGGAAAGTGCTGTCTGTTTCACAGTATTTTCCCTCCCAAGTAGCCATCTTCCAAACAGTATAATATAGTCTAGTTCCTCATGGCTTGGGAATTGGGGACCACATTTCTGAAAGAGAGTCATCTTTTCTTCATTGACACACAGCTCAGAACAATCTTTCACTTAGCTTGCAAAATATTGATGCAATATTGATGCAGCATTTTGATGTTGAGAGCACATTATTAAGTAAGAAGAATAGAGTTCAAAGATCCTAGATTATTCCACAGTTGGCTAGGGCTTTCCCCTTCTCCACACCCCACCCCACACTCAGGTGATGACACCTCCAGGGCAACACTTCATTCCAAGTTCAGCAATCCTGGCAAAGCTCACAGGAGAGCCCAAGGAAAATGGACTAGCTCCCACTCCAAATGTAACCCAAAACTCTAAGTAGAAAATACCAACAATGCTTTGTTTCCACACAAAACATACCCCTTTGGGAAATTACACTTAGATGATTTATGGAATGTGGGTCTTTACCCATATTATACTTTGCAGTGCCGACAAAGACAACAATAATGTATAATTGATTCCACTTGGATCTCAGCAAGTCAATAAAAAACTTTGTTTATACATAATTTTGTTGGGCAAATCTCCCAGATGGTACTGAAATCTTGCATTTTTAAGATGTTGAGTTTGGTCCAGGAGGATCATAAATTATAAAGATAATGTGTCTTTTGTATCGTTACAGTCATCTAATTGTAATCACAATTATAGTCACTGAAATCTAACTACATTCTATTTCAGTATTGCTCTCGACATTTTTAAAGCTTCATTTATTTAAAAGCCAAAAGTCAAAATAAGTCTAGAATCCCAAAGCTTCACCTGCTATGCAAGGGCAGTTTTACAAACTAAACCCTATCATGAAAATAAAAATTTAATATTTTCATAATAGGAATTGGCAGTACAAATATAAACTCTTTAGTAGGGTTTAGGTTACCTTTTTTACCATTCAGAAAAAGGCTTTGTCTAGGTTCCTAGGAAACTAAAAGTTTTATTTCTGCAACATTTTTTACTATGTACAATACATCATTTATTCCTCCATTAAAGATAAAAATTATGTTTTCTTTCTCACTGTTGCATCACCAAAAAAACGTTTGAGTAGATTATTAAAATATAGGTCCTTGTTTATGCAGTGGCTCCAGGAGACCCTGGTGGGCGCACTTCCCTGGCTGGCATCCTGGTGCAGCTGAGACTGGCACATTAGCATGGCCCACGTGACTCCCTCCCAAGGGAGTGACAGAGCCTGCATACTAAGACGCTGTGGACAGAGAAAGCAAACAGAAGTTTCCAAAATGAGCCTCAGATGGAAAATTACCCAGGCCGGGGCTCCAGATTGCAGACATTGGTTGATAATTGAGCTGCTTCTCTAGAGGGTAACCCCACATCACCTGCTCCAGGTGAGAAGCCCCCGGGATTTAGGTATCAAAGAATGGTTAATGATTCTCTCAAGGAATGGCAGAACGCCCAGGTGGCCTCTGAACAGACTGGGAGGAGGCTGGGGCCAGGCAAGAGGACAGGGAAGAATCAATGAGGGCAGTGGTTCTTGAACCTGACTTTGCCTCTAAATCACCTGCAGGATGGCTGAGCTCAGACTGCGGGGCTGCAACCCCAGGTCTGCTCCACCAGCCTATGATAGGACCTGAGTATCTGTATTTCTAACATGTCTCCAGAGGCCACTGCTGCAGGCCCAGTAATCACACAGAGCAGCCACAGCAGGAGCTCCTCCTTCCTCCACTCCTGCCCTCGCCCAAGGGCATCAACATCCCCAGGACTTGTTTAAAATGCACAATCTCAGGCCCACCACAGGTTTATGGACTTAGAATCCACAGTGAGCAAGACTCTCCAAATAACTCCAAATGTGCATATTAAAGTTTGAGAAGCACCATTTTACATGATGCAGACTCAACTAATTCCATGTCTAGGTGGCTGATGATGAACATGCATGTAAGCATACATGAACATGTGCTTTGAGAGGAGAAAAAAGGGGGTGGAATGTTCATTTAACCCCTAAGTTACTACTACTCACTCCATCTTCCCTCAAAAATGCACTCAAGGAAAATAAATTTTGTGCGTGACGCAACTGCAAAGCATGCCAATGAGTATAGAACTGGCTGTAGCAACAGAACAATAGCTGTCTGTCTTTGAGATGTATCCTAACTCTGCACCTAAGAGCAAGGTGACAATTGTCGTGACTCCTTGATCTTGCCACAACTAAGTCTAGACCAAGATCTTATGTGTAATAGTTGTACCATCAATGTTTGTAACGTAACTTAGAACTGCTGTCTAGAAACATGTAAAATACACAGCATTTGTTTTTGCTATATTAGGTCCTTGCCTTTTTGCCCTATTCATTCCTGTTTCCATACCAACTCCCCTCAGACCCAGTGCAAATGTAGAGCATAGCTCAGCCTGTCCCCAGCTTAGCCCACTCTGTAAAGTCTTTCTAAAAAGACATCTACTAGCCAAGGAACCTAAATGTTGAGGTGGCATTTATTCTTTTTAGAGTAAGAGTAGGCAAACTTTCTTTGCCAAATGGTTAATATTTTAGGCTTGACAGGCCATACAGTCTAAGTTATACAACAACTCAACTCAGCTGTGTACCTTAAAAGCATCTACAGACAAAATGTAAACAAGCATGGCTATCTCAGTAAAATTTTATTTATGGGCACTGATTTTGAGTCTCATATAATTTTCATGTATTATGAAATACCACTCTTCTGAATTTCTTAATCATATAAAAATGTAAAGGTCATTTCTTGTAAGCAGTACCAAAAAATTGCCAGATTTAGCCTGGCTAAATTAGTAGATAACAGTAGTAATTTAGCCTGGTTAAATTAGTAGCTAACAGTAGTAGTTTGCCCTCATCCAGAGGCCAAGTGCAAGGTTAAGGTCAAGTTGTGTCTCTGTCTCTAACTAGCAGGAAAATTGCTTGACCCATCCTAGTGCTGATCTGAATGGTCTGGTACCGATATCAAATGAGAACATACTTACTAGGTGTGTGATCTGTAGTAAAAGTCCAATAAATGATGGTGTCATTGTGACTAAACTTCAGAATAAGCCAGTGGAAATAAGGGCTGGAAAATTACCAAGATACTCAAGTCAAGAAACAAGCCCCCTTTTGATAAACACTAATGGGCATATAGACTCTCTGGAGAAGAGTGGGCTGAACTGGCTTTGTGAACACTTGCACAGTGGTGTCCACAAAGCTGACCAAAAGTATTCAACAGAATTAGGACGGCATAGTGGCACATGTCGGTAATTCCAGCATTCTGGGAGACTAATGCAGCTAAGCTGGAGCAGCAACTTAGTACCTGAGTGACACCTGCCTCACAAATGAAAAATATTTTTTAAAAAGGGTTGGAGGCGTAGCTCAGTGCAAAGGCCCTGGGTTCAAGTCCCATGACAAGAAAGGGAAAGAGAAAACAGAGAGAAAGAAAGGGAGGGAAGAAAGAAGAAAGAAAAACAGTTAAATGGATAATCCAGTACCGTTACATGGCAGAAAGTGTAAGGGAATAGAGAGAGAGGTGCTGCGCTGGACAGGACAACCCCTATTCCAACATCTAGGGAGGACAGACAGTCAAGAGGTCCTAAGGAGCCTAGCCTTTAGGAATAGCTGGTGATGACGTTTGGTTTCATTATCTAGAACATATTAGTTGATTAGTCTACTAAATAATCTACTATGTGTCAGGCACATATTGTGTGAAGTATTACAAACAATGTAAACAAATTTTTTAAAAGATATAGATAGATAGATAGATAGATAGATAGATAGATAGATAGATAGATAGATAGATAGATAGATAGAGACAGAGACACAGAGAACTCCCATGAGCTACTCCCTTTGCTTAGGGGAGCACACTTACACGGCCTCCTATGTTGTGCAAGGTAAGGCCCAAATGTCACAGGACCACCCTGCAGAAAGGATTCTCCAGCAGAACTAGACAGAGCAACATCTTCAAAGGGGCAAAATAATTCAAATAGGAAAAGGCCTTGTGTTGCCATATTGTTCAAATGTTCTGGGCCAAACAAGGTGCACCTCTGAGCTCCACATATCTTGACTACAGGTCACCAATCTGTGATCTCCAATGGGAAAGACAACAACATAAAGAATTTGCTAACCTTTGTTGCAGGAGAAGAGAGAAGAAATAACAGATGAGAGAGAATGGCAGGAGTGAGGGAGCCAGGAGGAATACAGGCCTGATGGCTAATGAGACATGCCCAAGTTACCTTGCCAATTGTCCCTGAAGGACAAACATGGCTCTTGTCCACACTGCACTGCTTCTGTTAAGACATTGGTCCCTTCATCCATGACCAGACTTTGAGTAGCTCCTCCTTGAGTGAATCCCAGAAAGCAGCCCATTACAAGCCCTGATGGGGCTGAGGGAAGAGGAAAGCCAAGGGTAGGTAGCACCCAGCAAAGACAGGAACTCAGCACCTGCTATGGCTATGAAGCCCTTGGGGCTGTCAAACACACCAGGATGCGAAACAAAGGGCTTTGGACCTTTTAATGTCACAGGACTAGTGACTCAATTTTTTGCTGGCCAGGCAGATGGTTGCAAAGACCAAGCCAGTTCTCAGGGTGTTATGGGAGGAAACAGATGACACAAACTCTGCCGACCTCTTGAGAGCCAACAAAATTACTTAAAAGAAGGAAATACTTCACTGAGCAGCTACTATGTGTCAGGCTTCTTTATAGCAGCATGAAGCAGTACCCTTTATTTATCAAGACAGAGCAGTACAGAGCAGATATCTGGACAATGTACCTAGCAAAGAGCAAAACAGGAAACCCATCAGGTCTAACTGACACCAAAGTCCACTTTGCTACTCAGCCTCCTGAGAGGCACAGTTTTTGTGGGAGGAATAGTTATTAGCATACTTGTACAGTCTTATGTCATCATCACCAACTCCATCTAGAAGACTGAAACACTGATCTGGTCAACAGCAAAATCTACCTACATATGGACAGGACCAGCACACAGCTGCTGCCCGATAAGCATTTCCCTCTCCTCATCCTTCTGTTGGCTGGAGGAATACTGGGAGGAACAGAAAACAATCCACCCAGAGCCTGACTTAATGAGAGGAGGCCCAGTGTTTGTCAGCTGCATGAATGCAAATGTGTCTTTTAACCGCCAGGCATCTTAGTTCCTTGTCTATTAATTGGGAGTGATAATAACAGCTCCTATCAAAGAAGGTCAATTTTTTATATAAATTGAATTCTTTATTGGTACAATTTTGTGGAAAGAATGTATGAAAAAGGCTGTGAATCCTACATAGAAGACGTTTTGCTCTCATGGTGTTGGGATCTATCATTACTGGTGGGAATGCAGCATACAGTGAGTGCAGAATACTGTCTCCATGCACATGGCCTGGACCAACCTCGACTCTTCCTCAGCCTTAAGTAAACAACCACCTGAGGACTCTGAGTGAGATGTGCCTTAGCATAACACCTAGTCTCTTCCCAGGGTAACACTGTCACTGGCCTTTTAGATTTACTTGTGCAGATCCTGAGCTAGCAACCACACCAAAGGATGGATGGCATCTCTTGAAGAGAACTGAGGCCACTTGCAAGGTCAGACAGCTCCTTGGGCGATCAGAGCACTCGGCTCTTTAGCTTTGTTGGCCTTTGCCTGATTCTATCTTGGTTCTGGGTGGACCCTGCTCCTGTTGTCCTATGACCTCAACCTCCTCCCATACCCCTATGTCCTGATCCAACCTGCAGACCTGTGGGAACACAGATGTGACTCCCACACTGTGCCTCCAGCAGGGGTATCATGTTCCTCTGCATAGGACCTTGGATGTCTTATTTCAAATAGCTAGGTCTGATACTGGAGAGCAAATAATGAGGGGAATGGGATTCATTCTTTGCATGGGCTCTGCTTGTCCCCGTGGCTTTAACTGGTATAGGAATGCTGCATCTAGTTCCAGGCTGACCACACATATGTGGAAGCCATCTTTGTCGTATTCTCACTTCAATTTCACATGCAGTGATGATAAACATATTTTTTTAAATGTCTTGCTTTATAAAGTGCAATCACCAGCCACATATTCCACTGTGCACAATGCCCCACCTACACCATACTGTGTTTGGGCAGCAAAGGGATGGCCAAGCACAGAAATTATGTCCTTTACAGAGTTCGTGTGTTCAGAGATGGAGCTTTTGGAAGGTGATCAGGTCACGTTGGCAGTAACTTCATCGATGATGAATTCATCCACCAATGAGATTATAGCCAAAAGTGCTGTTCGAAGTTAAATCACAGAGGGGCATAGTCTAGCAGGGTGTACTCTTTTCCTCAGGCCTTTCCCTCTTCCTGATGCCCTGAAGTAAGCTGCTTTACTCCAGCATGCCCTCCTGCCATGACAACCATGGACTGAGACTTCTGAAATCGAATCAAAGTAATACTTTCCTCTTAAATCATATGTCAAATGTTTTAGCCCAGCAATGAAAAATTAGGCAACATACCCCAAACCACAAGTATAGGGAAGAAGGCCAGGGATGCAGGAATGCATGGGCACCTGGCCATTTCTCACCCTGTTCATAGCCCATGGACTATATCAGGCTACCCAGCCACCTGCACACATTAAAATGAAAGGTATCTGTCTGCAGATCACCTAAAATCATCTTTTGCCACAGTTGGGAAGCACTGGCCTATGCTGAAGAACAAATAATTCATTGATCTTGCTTCCTTTTCCCACTAATGTTTTAACTTAATTTAAAAATCAACTCCGCTTCATATGATCCATCTTTCAATACCTAAACGACAATCAATCCTGTTACAACTTAAATCTCATTCTGGGATGTACCACCTTGATACTGCTGCCCCTTCCCCTTTTAAACTATATTCTCTTAGAAATGGTGTGACACTTGAACTGAACGCAAGTATATTTTTTTTTCTAAACTGTAAATGAGCATTTTATGCCCTCCAAAAATCAAACTGATATTTTTAGTGTTATGATTTTATTATGCTTCTTTATAGGGTAGTTTGCTTTTGTGAAGTTAAAGAAAGCAGTGAAGCGGAAACTAGTAACAAATAGGGCATATTGAAATTGGGTTCTGCAGTTTAAATTTTCCATTCATTTAATTGAGGAGAAAAGTGTGTGTTTGTTTAGATATCTAATTATTGGGAAGGGAGAGGTTCATTTGTCTAAGTTAATATCCCTTAGCCAAGTTAAAAATTAGCATACATCTCTTTAATTACACCTTGGAGTGACAGCTAATGCATCAGCCCCTTGCACAGCCCCACTTACCACACTTCCTATCCGTCCAGTGGAGGACTAGGGGTGGAAGGCAGGGGTCCTGATCACCTGTGTCCCCACACACTGTCCGGCTGCTGGAAGGACATCCAGCCCCTGGGGACCTCCCATGGGTCTTGCCCATCACTGACTCTGAGCCTTCACGCCCCGTGTGACCAGCCTCTCTCAGCATGCTCAGCCTCTTTGACTTTCTCAAGGTCTCAGGAAGCACTGAGCATGGTTTTCCAAGTCAGGGTCTGCTTCTGCCCTTTCTCTGCCTTAGCTCCAACACAAGGCTTCAGCTAACCACCCCCCCCCCCTTTTCTACAGAGGGGGCCCCTTTTCTACCCCATCTGTACCAATTAACCTTGTTTGCCAACTTGACTCCATTAACAGATTCTGGAGAGGTCAATGGAGTGTGTCATCTCATTAATAGGCAGTGGCATCTCTTCGGAGGAAGTGGATCATGGGAGTTGTGACCTTGGGGGCTCTATCTGGTCTCTGGCCTCTTCCTCTCTGGCTCTTTCCCTACTCTTAGCTTCCACGGTGCCATGAGTTGACCCATCTTCCTCCACCATACCCTCTGCTATGATGTTTCTGCCTTGGGGCCAGGCAATCTCTAGGCCAAAAAGAAACCTCTCCTTTAAGTTGTGGGGTCAAATATTTTATCCCAGTAATAGAAAAGCTGGGCAACATATGGCTAGTCTGATCCCCAATACTTCATCATTCACTTTCCCAGACTCACCTTAACCTTAATTACACATTTCATGAGGCCATAGAATCCCCAAAAGTAGGGGCCTTTCCTTTCCTGTCCCACTAATGCATGGTATGCAAGCATACTGCTTAGTGTGTAGATCTCCGGGTTACTATCTAGTGAATGACTGAAAGGACAAATAATGGATGAATGGTAAATGAATGAATGTTTGCAGTCTCTCCCCTGTGGCATCACAGAGCACAGGAACCAGCGTTTGAACCGGAAGCGACTTGGTAACTGGCTACATGGACCCTGGACCTGCCCCCCTGTAGGGTAGAAAGGGAAGGGGTTTCTCAGACCATCAGGACCATGTATTCATTTCTAAGTGCATCACTGGAAGGTTTCATCTATTCACTTGCATCTTATTATTTCCCCAAACCAAGAACTGTAGTTCAAATGTTCAACAATGGAAAAATGGTTGAGGAAGTAATAGAACTGCAATGTGCTCAGTTGCTATTTAAAATAATGTTTATACAGAGCTTATAAGAACATGAGAAATTGCTTAAGATACAATATTAACAGGAAACAAAGTAGTCTGTACCATACAATGTTAGGTGAAGACTGTGATTGCAAATGCATTCCTTTAAACTAGAGAATTCTAATATTACGCCACAAGAGAATAGCAAGAATGCTGTTTGTTTCCAGGTTATGAATTTAGGATGCTTGTTTCTTCTGCCGTTTCTCCTTATTTCACAGATTTTCTGCAGTGAACACTTATTAGTTTTACAATACAAAGAAAACATAAACTTTTTTCTCTAAGGGAAGAGGAACTTCAATGATCTCTGCTTCCACACGCAGCTGGGAATTTCGGTTTCCCTGTTTCCCAAGGAGGGATCTTGGTGACACGCATCCTGAAGGTAGTCCCATCTCTAGAGGGTTGTGGGGTCCGAGGTACAGAGGACTCCTGCCAGCTCACAGATTGCCCCAGGCAGTCACCTCTTTCCGGCTCACACACCTGTTCGAGGTGGGGACTGAGTCAGTTCCAGGACTCTAAAGGTTGGGAGGATAAGAGGAAGACGCTACTCTCATCCTCTTTGTTCATTATTTAGGCCCATACGTGGAATTTACCACCATGTTACACTTGTGAAGAGTTTGAAAAATCAATAATTAACAATATATGGCCCTCTGGGAAATAGGTGTTGTTTTCCATCTTATTAAAATGCAATGTGGGCTGAGGATTTAGCTCAGGGGTTCTGGCGTCTGTCTGGCAAGCACAAGGTCCCAAGTTCTATCCTCACCACCACATACCACAGTGCTGGGCTTGGTGGCAATCCCAGCACACAGGAGGCAGAGGCAGGAGGATTACTGAGTTCGAGGCTTGCCTGGGCTACATAGTAAGTTCAGGACCAGCCTGAACTACAAAGTGAGACCCTGACTCAGGAAAAATCCTAAAAACAGAAAAGGAGAAGAAGAGAGAAGAAGGAGAAGGAGAAGGAGAAGGAAGAAGAAGGGAGAGGGGGGGAGAGGGGGAGGGGGAGGAGGAGGAGGAGAAGAAGGAGAAAAGGCAGACTGATCCTGGAATGTGGTTTTGGTCTGGGACCCCTGAGATTGGAGACACTAAAGGAGACGGTGGGGATGGGAGAGAGGTGGATTGGGCAAAAAGTCCCAGAAAGCTCAGCTCAATTAGCAAAGGCAGCAAGGTCACCAACCGAGAGACCACCCGACCACTCTGCTACTCATTTGGAAGTTTTTCGGTTACCCGGAGTGTGAGCTTCTTACTGGAATTACAGTAACCAATAATACTTATGAGTGAGTAGGTAAGAAGGATTTTTCAAGATCCTGCTGGAGATCCTTGCTAGCCAGAAACACACAATGATACATGATTGTTAATGTACCTGCATCTTCTGGACAGTAAGCCCAAGACAGCCAACATACCTTCCTATACTTCCCACGATTCATTTTTAAGGAAAACCTCTAAGGATTAACAGATTTTATTGATACCTAAAACATTAACAACATAAAACATACCTGTCACAAGGACAAGATTCGCTTTTCAAATCATCTATTGAAACATCAGTCACCTGAGTTCACAAATCATGATAAAAACATAAGAGCTGGGGATTTAGCTCAAGTAGTACTGCGCCAACCTTGGACACACAAGGGCCTGAGTTCGATCCCTGCTACTGAAAAAAATCCTAATTAAAAAAAGTATCAAAACAATTTTGCATTAGAAAAGCACTGGAAAAAAATAAAAAAGAAAAAAAAGAAAAGCACTGGAACATGGCTACCCCAAAACTCAGTGCATATCTCCTTTGATGTGTTAGGGTTTCTGAAATACAGCACCTAAAGGTGCCTAGCAGGCAGCCGGGGACGGGGTGCTACAGGCTGGGGGCAGCATCTCTCGCTGGGACCCCATCAGTCCTGCGTGCTGACCACCCTCCCCCTCTGCAGAGGGAACCAGGTGCTCGGTTCCCAAATGTCTCCGACACCCTGCTTCATCTTTAACACTCTGGCTCTCCCCGGGGACACCGTGTGGTTTCACATAGCCTCGCCCCTCCCCCAGCTTTACAGGATGGGGAGGGCGTGCCCGCCCAGTGCCAGTATCTGCAAAGAGGAGAGGAAGAGAAAAACTAATGTTGAAGAAGTAGGCGGTCAGGCTCAGGGCCTAATGGGAAGCAGAGAGGGTCTGAAATTATTTCAGAAAGTGGCTCTGGAGATGTGAGCTCACATCGGGAAGCCCTTGAAGGCAATGCGAGAGCCTGTACACTGCACTCTGCAAGCAACAGGGAGCTCTTGGCGGCCTCCAAGCAGAACAGCCAAGTCATCACGGTGGTGAAGACCCTAGAGCAAAGGCCAGAGCTGCAAGACACCACGCTCCTCCTCCCGCTGAAGTGAGGGTGTCCCCTTCAGGGCTGCACCTCAGTCCTTCCACTCCCCGTCTTTAGAGACTCCTCTTCCTTGGGGAACAGCTTCTCCGTCCTCATGGGTCTCACATTCCCGCCAGTGTGGCGGCTGATGGCACCGTGCTTGGCGCCCGGCACCCCTCAGCATCTCTGGTGGGAAACGGCACCACCGTTATGTTTCTGTCTTTCTCCCTCGTGGCGAGTTTGTCTGATTATAGAAAGGGCTCGGGCAAGCGTTGGAGGGCAAGACACTAGATGCCCAGACGGGTACATGAAGAAACGACAGGCTGAAGGAGTGCGGGGAAGGACTCAGTCGTGGTCCCCGTGACCTGGGCGCGGCCTGCAGCCTGGAAGGTCCAGAGCTGGCTGTGCCCCGGCACTCTTGAAGCGGGGAGAAAGGGCCTTGGCATGCCGAACACAAGCCACCTTCCCAGTTTGCTGTCCTCAGCCGTCCCTGTCAAACAGAATGTACCCACTTGTTTCTGGGCAAGTCTCACTATCCCTGAAGACCCTCTCCCCGCCCCACCTCTTTCCTGAAGGCCAGAGGCCCTTCCCTGTACCAGTGCATGCAATGGGCATTAGAGCCAAGCACTGTGCCCTGTCACATCTGCCTCCCCGGGTCACCGTCTGAGAAGCATCCACAGCTTAGGGGGGTTCACTGGGGTGGTGCAGGTGCACTGAGCTGGTTCCTCTGCAGGCGGCCTCCAGTCAGGTATCTGTTCTACGGGGCAGGCAGGTGCCGTGTTTCTCTGCTTGGTCTACTATGCCAGGAGAGCTGAACCTGGATGAGAGCATTTTTTTAAAAATCTCCTCCTCAGCACTCGGGAGGCAGAGACAGGAGGATTGTTGAGTTCGAGGCTTGCCTGGGCTACATAGTGAGCTCAGGGCCAGCCTGAATTAGGAAGCGAGACCCTGTCTCAAAAAAACCAAAAATATATACCTTTGGGGGCCAGAGTTTTAGCTCAGTGGTTCCAACACCTGCCTCACAAGTGCAAGGTTGTGAGTTCAATCCCTGGTAACCAC
>PVIC010006622.1:12906-53587 GCA_004025085.1 Thryonomys swinderianus
AAAAAAAAAAAAAAAAATCTCCTCCTTTGGGGCCGGAGATTTAGCTCAGTGGTTCCGGCTCCTGCCTTGCAAGTGCAAGGTCCTGAGTTCGATTCCAGTAACCACATAAAATGCTGGGCGTGGTGACTCACACCCACCAGCCATCAATACCACATACCACAGTGCCGGGTGTGGTGGCTCATGCCTGTAATCCCAGCACTCAGGAGACAGAGGCAGGAGGACTGCTGAGTTCTAGGCTTGCCTGGGCTACATAGTGAGCTCAGGGCCAGCCTGAACTACAAAGCGAGACCCTGTCTCAAAAAAAAAAAAAATCTCCTCCATGCAAATATTACTGAGGAAACTGGGCTGAAAAGAAATGTGATGTATGTTAGAAAGAAGAGCTGGGCACCATGGCACATGCCTATAATCCCTACTACTCTGGAGGCAGAAGCAGGAGGGCCTCAAGTCTGGGACTACCCTGAGTAACTTAGTGAAACCTTTCTCAAAATAAAATGAAAAGTGTTGAGGGTTTAGCTGAACTGCATCAGTGCCCACCTTGGAAGCACAAGGTCCCAAATTTGATTCCTGGTACCTAAAGAAAAGAAAAGAAGGTTTTGTTCATAAAGTCTTTGCCTCAGCCAATGTCTCCGAGAGTTTTACCTAACCCGTTTTGAAGCAGGTTTAATGTTTCTGTTTTAATTTTTAAGTCTCAAATCCAGTGTGATTTTAGTTTAGTATGCAGTGAAAGAGATAGGTCTAGCTTTAGTTTTTGGTAGGTTAAAGCCCAGTATTTTCAGCACCATTTGTTAAAGAGGCCGTCTTTCCTCCACTGAGGATGTTTGACTCCTTTGTCAAAGATGAGGTGGCTTAGTGTATCTGGAGTTATTTCTGGATCTTCTAATCTATTCCACTGGTCCTCAGGTCTGTTACTTTGCCAGTACCATCCAGTTTTTATCACAGTGGCTTTATATATGGTACAGTTTTAAGTTGAAAATTGTAATCCCCCCTGCCATGTCCTGGTTGCTTAGAATTGCTTTTGCTATTCTAGCTCTCTTGTGGCGCCATAAAGAATGACAGGTTTCGTTCATTTATGTGCAAATGGATACACCTTGAGGACACACTAATAAGTGAAATAAATAGATCACAGATATGTAAATACTGTATCCTTCTGTAGTATGAGAACCTGTAGATGTAAATGAGTTTTAGAACATATGATAGATTTTGTAAAAAATGAAATATTCAAAGGGAATGTGGTGGGGGAACATAATGAGGGGAAAGAATAAATATGATTTGCAAAGAAAAAGAAATAGCATGTATATAAGGGGTTGGGGGTTGGGGTGGGTAGGGATATGGGTAAAAATAAGAATTAACTTCTGTTAATTCTGTTAATATACTGGTACAAATTCCCCAATGTTGAGTGATTGTGAGCTGTCTATAAATGTACCAATAAGGAATTCAATTGAAAAGAAAAGAAAAGAAGAAAAGGGATGGGGTTGTAGTTCAGTGATAGAGTGCTTCCCCAGCATAGTGGGTTCAATACCCACTATGACCAGAAAAGAGGAAGGAAGAGGAGGAAGAGGAAGAGAGGGAGAGTACAGACTAGGTCTTCAGGTTATGTACTCTCTTACAAACAGCCTATAGCTAAGAATGTTTATTCATGACACTGAAAAACAAATCATTTGTTTGCTACAAACAGCAAATAATTGTAACTATGGCATAAAGGCAGGAGATAGCCCATGACAGAGCCTATTCTCGGCACCGGGCAGTGTTTCTTGTCCTGCATTCCTGCTCCTAGACTCCTCTACTTTTATTTGTCTTCCAACATATTATTTGTACTGTAGAGGTTCAAAATTCCAGAATCATGTGTTTTATGAGAAATCATATCAATTCTGAAATGTGACTGAACTTCTCCTAAACACATCAAAAATGGAAGTTGATAAGCATACATAATTAAGAACAAAGTTTATGAGGTAGGAGATGTGTATGAATAGCAACAGGAATTTAACAGAACTGAGTCAAAAATTTGTATCTTGGATATTATACTCAGGAAGAAGCTGTTCGGCTAGTGGATGTTGCTGAGCACATCATGCACGGACCAGTAAATGAGTCAGTGGGGTTTGGGACGAATGGGCCCGCCATGGATAGCCCCAATGCACGCTGTGTACTGAACAACTACAGTACAGTGGGCTGCTCTGCTTCATACAGGATGATGTGAAAGGCACCTGCTTCGGTGACAAGCTGTATAACCCACAGAGCTTTGAGGAGTCCTCCATGAACGATCTCCTCTAGGAAGGAGAAAACATTTCGTTCCTGGAGAAAATAGCCAAGTGGGAAATTTCCAACTCGTACAGCAGATCACGTCGGGCTGATGGCGCAGCTCAGCGGTAAGCACTTAGTATGCACAGGGTGCTGGGTTCAGTCCTCAGCACCATAAAAACAAAAACAAAACAAAGCCGTGCACATGGTCTAACCATCAGAACCATCACTCATTCGCTCCTTTTACCTACACAACCTCCCAGTTGTGAGTCCCTCTTTATCGCAGTCCCCACGCGCACCGCCAGAGGCCCCGAGCCCAAGACAGAGCCTGATTCTCGGCACCCAGCAGTGTTTCCTGTCCCGCGTTCCTGCTCCTAGACGCCTATATTTTAGAATCCAGCATTTGTGGGTTGGAACCCATGCTGCTCCCCGCAGTGAAGAAAATTTTGTGGCTCTGTATTTTTTTTTTCTTTTCTGACAGCTTTGGAATCTCTTTTGAGAAAATCTTCAACGCTTCCTCCCGTCATGAACCAGTGGGTTCCAAACTCCAACCGGCAGAACATTAAACGCTTTCTCCAGAGCTGCCCATGCTAATATCCTGGAACGACCCCATGAAACATGCTCCTATTTTGAGCCTAGCAGAAGCAATCTAATTCCAACAGATTTAGAACTGATTTTTTTTTAAAAGTCTTGCAAACAGGACAGAAATGAATATGTGATGAGTTGACACCTATTACTGCATTCCTTCTTATTCTTGACAAAATTTATTTTCTTTTTCGACACGTAATTGAACACATGTACAATGAGGTGCAGAGTGATGATTCAATGTGTGCATTCAGTATGTAACGATAAAGTTGGGATAATTAGCAATTCCATCTCTCATTGCTTTATGTCCGGCATCTCTGAACTCCTGTTATTCTCTGAGGACTGTCCAGTTGGGGAGGGACAGATAATACACAGCACAGAGCCTCTTTGAGACCCCCCACTGTGTAGTGTGTCATGTATCACAAGAAAACTTTGCTGACTCTTTCTTGCCTGAATAGAATTTAACACTATCACACATTCATTGAATTATTGCAAGAACTTGAGTCTGTTCTAGAAAAGACGCCCAGGCCATTTAGAAATGAGAAGCCAACATCTAAGAAGAAAAGAGTTCACAGAAGGAGAACTACATAACCCGGAGAAGAATCAGAGTGCATCATAGTTCACCAATTCCTGCAGGCTTATTAAAGGTATGTGACCTGAGACACTGACCGTCCGGTTCTCCTTCCCTAAGCACAGAGAGGAAATGATTTTTCCATTGCCTCAGGAAGGATTTTGGTGGGAGAAATGTGGAACCATTACCAGGTGCTGAAGGTCATTAAATGCCTACTGCTCAGAGAGGTGATAGCATAGCCTTTTTGGAAATGATTCAGGGAACTAACTTAGTTGTCTATCTCAGCCATTTTAGAAATAATCTAGTCAGAAAATGGGTGAATGACATTACCCCTCTGAAACACTTTCCAGCCACCTGTGTTGTAGGACAGTCCCTACAACACTTCTTGGCTTCCAAATATTGTGGCTGTATAGCTTCCATATACTCTTCTTAGAAAAAAAGCAAAAGGCGGGTGGAGAGTGAAAAGGTGCAAACATCCATTCAAAGTTCTGGCTCTGGCCTTGACTCCCTTGAGGGCTAATCCCAGTACCTGAAATACTTCAGCCCTAAGTCCCAGTTTCCTACCTGGAGCGATGTGTCAATGGAGATAAACAGCACTGAGCCACTTTCCCTACACATCACCTGTGATTTTTAATCCTCCAGCCTAGACATGGAATCTGCTTTCCTAACTAGAGAAGAGGACATAGGCCTAGACAGGACAGTCATGAGACCCCCCCTCCCCTTTTTTTATTTTTGGACACTATGATTGGTCCAGAGAGCTGGTGGTATTTTCTAAAGCCAGCCAATCAGAGCCTTCTCCCCAGAGTAGGCCAGCTACAGCCACTGGGGAAAGATCATCACTTTGTTTCTGGATATAAATCCACAGCACAGGGGTCCATAGCTGCCTAAACCCACGTTGTTAGGGAAAGCTGTGAGCACAGGAATCCAAAAATGTGTGAAACAGAGAGCATAAATGTAATAGCCTTAGAATCAGCCTGGGCCCTGCCCCCTGCTATTTCACAGCCCTTGGGTGTTTTGATAGAGTATTCCTTCCTTCCCAATATAGGGAGACTGAGGCAGGAGGATCATGAGTTCAAGACCACCCCGGGACTACATAGCTAATTCCTTGAGCTACACAGTGAGGCTTTGTCTAAAAAAGGGGAACAGGGATTTAGCTCAGTGATCCAGAGCCTGCCTCACAAGCGCAAGGTCCTGGTTTAATCCCTAGTACAAAAAAAGAAAAAGAAAAAGAAGAGAACAAGGATGAGAATGAGGATGAGGACAAAGATGAAGTAGGAGGAAAAGGAGTAGCTTTCTTTCTCAATAAAGTTTTTCTACTCTTAAAAATAATAGGAGGAAAAGGAGCAAGGGTGGGCCAAGAAGCCCTCAGATCTTAGGTCCCAGTGTAACACAGGACCTGAGAGTGTTCCCCACACTCTGTGCAAATGACTTCATCAAACTCAGAATATAGCTCTGCTGCCTGGATCTCATTTACAGACAGAAGATGGGGGGATGAATCACGAAGGGGCAGATGTCCCAGTTGGGCTCTCCGTGGGATAAAGTTAAGGAGACACCACAAAAGGCAGAGTTCAGAACGTGACATCAAGAGTTCTGGTAGACCACTAAGACCTGCTTTTGACTTCTAATGGGCCTAGGATTGAGACAGTTGGAAACAACCAAAAGGGTTGAGATGCTGCAAAGGAGCCCTGGAGACATAAAGCCTATTTTGTGATTTCACAGCAAAACCAAACAATGACATAAATGGGGAGAAGGGCTCACACACAGTCACACAGTTAAGAACACAATAGCTGTAAGCACACTGTACTGACAGAGGCAAAAGAGGGTCACGTTCTGCAAACCTGCCTTACCTTGGGAATCAAAGTTGCCCAGGGAGCCACCTGCCACTGAGCTCAGGTAGTGACTGGTCAGGAACAGTCACTCTGCAAGTTTGAACCTTTGATCTGCATGCAGGAGCTGGTTGGGAAATTTGGTGAGAACTCTATTAGCTTTGTTTTGTGATTAACTCGCCTGATCCACCCTTAATCAGAGGCGCATTTCCTTTTGCTTGAAAGAGGTCACAATAAAAGCTATTGTGTTCCTCTGGGTTTGACCTTGTTTCTAACGTTTCTGGACCCAAGAACTCTTATGATAACAGGAAGAGAATCTCAGATGATGTCAGTTGGATGTCCTGGGACCTAGAGATCCCAAAAGATACCTGTGTTACAAAGAAATACATTAATTCCTATTAGCCAATGAGACATTAAAATGTAGAGCAGATAACCACGTTGGGTGTTATAATTTACTCCTGTTTATAAAAGGTATAAATAAGTAAATAATTATTGTCTAATGAAACAATATTGCGCAGTGATCTAGGAGGTAGACTGGAGCATCCATTAACATCAGTGAAGCCATGCCCTTCTCATTCTGCTTGGGATTATCTACAACCAGAGGCTGTGGGAGAACAGGGAACATTTTCCCCAGGCCCATCAGGAGTTGAGCAGGCGCCAGCAGAAACCAGAAAGTAGGGACAGAGAAGTGTCAGTTAAGCAAATGCAATTATTGCACCTAAACTGTGGAACAGAGGAAGCAGTGTCCAGAATGAAATTGATCAGGACTACAATTACAGAGAGCACCGTTTTGAAGAACAAGCTACCTTTTTAACATGCTAAGCTTATTCTGAAACCACTTTACCATTACATTTTAACAAAGGAGATTTAATACGAGAGATGCTAAACTTCCATTAAGTCTTCCAAACACCCTCGATTCATATTTACTAATAATAATGATTTCCAAAAGCTCATTCCTGCAATCAAGAGTACGCAGCACAGCGGGCGGAAGGCCATGCATGAGGCAGTCTCTGCAAATAATTGCCTGTCGGCTTGGCTCATTGAAGAGAAACAGCAAGCTCACAGGAAGGCACATTGGACTGCTGTCCAACTTGAAGACAGAGACAGAACACAAGGCTTGGGGGAAATGATTTCAAGACTTTCAGGGCTACTTGACAAGTGGGCTTCTTAACCCCTAGACAGTGACAAATGAGTCAATGGAGGTCCTAAAAATTTGTATCGGACTTTTTTATATGTCTATATTATATGTCTTTTTCGGGGAAGAGGACCTGTGGTGGAGATATGGCTCTCAGAGATCTAAGAGTATAATATAGTATATTCCCCCTGGGCCCCTGACAGGACATTCAGCAGTGATGGAAATATGTTACAGCTCCACTGTCCAAATGTGACAATCAGCACATGGAGCCACTGAGCCTATGAAGTACAACAGGTTGCTGTCCTATTTAATTTTAATAAATTTTAATCTTAAAAGGCAAACTGGAAGGATGAAAAAAAGTTGAGTCATTGTCTGACATTAGATGTTGGAAGAAGGTTGCCTGCAAAGGTATAGCCAATGGGAATATTTTGTAGCCATGACACATCCCAATTATTGTGATGATTATTTGATTCTATGCAGTTGTCAAAGTTCATGGAAATATACTCCCAAAAGAGTGAATTTTATCTTAGGCAAATAGACAATTAATTTGAAGAGATTCAATCAGCTCCATGTGGCTAGAGGCTACCATATTGGTTGTTCAACTGTAGGCCATTGCTTTAAAGGCCCCATATCCGTGCACTGGTGACTTCACTAGATATTCCTGATGATCAGATTTATTAGCTCTGACATTATTCCCCGATGTCATTGGAATCAACATTCCTACCTCCTAGATAAAGCAACAAGCTAAGTACATACTGACTCCTTGTCCCAATCCCTATCCCAACAAAGGAACTCTTCTTGGCAGGAAGAGGAATAGTGTCCAAAGTCTAAGACCAGTTTCAGTCTCCAATCTCAGCACAGGACAGCTGCTTCTGCAGTGTTCCAAGATTCGTCCAGGTCAGAACAGCAGGCGAGGTAACAGAAATGTGCGGCTCCATCATTGAAACCCTCAGCTGGTGACAATAAGAATCTCTCTCAAAAGCATCATCAGGTTCCCAGGTTCACGGTAATTCTTTCACATACCACTCCAATTCTTTCCCTTTTGCCATATACTAGTTTCCTAGGGCTTCCCTAATACAACTCCGTAAACTGGGTGGCATAAAACAGAAACATACTTTCTTGTGATTCTGAAAGCTAGAAGTCTGAAATCCAAGCATAGTAGGACTATGCTAAACCTAGTAGACTAATTCGGATACCACAAACCCATGTCCCAGTATCAAACACTTATGGTCCAGGCACCTCTCAAAAGTCCCACCTATGAGCACGTGGTGTTTGGGGCAACATTAGATATAACCCATAATAGTTATATTCTCAGGTGCCAGGGTCTGAGACTCCAATTTACCCTTGGGGGAGGGTCTGCCCATGAGAACACAGCCATCTCTGGAACAGAACTCCTTCCCCCAGGGTGAGACAAACCTGAGCAGGTGTGGCTTCGGCTCTGACAATCGTGTGTGTGTGTGTGTGTGTGTGTGTGTGTTTTACCATGAGTGCCCTCTTTCTAGCAAAGAGAACAGGACCTAGCCAGTGCGAAAAGACGTGCTGAGAGTCTTCCTCACCCCCCAGCCTCAGCAGGGCGGGAACAGGAATGAAGAGCTGTGACATCTGTGGCCCCAGCACTCATTTAACAGAACACACTGGGCTTGTGGTATGTGTGACACAACAGTTAGAGAAGCTGGGTTTGACTCCTCAACATGTGCCCTATTTCAAAACACTGAGCAAGTTCAGTGTGTTAGTCTTTGTTTCTTAGTTGTAGGTGAATATAATCCTGTCTTTACAGGGTTGTTTTGTGGATTAAATAATATACATATGGAACATTTGACAACTTATTGTCACTTTCTCAATCCTTTCCTTTTCTACCATTTTCCTTTCAAATTTGCACACCCACAGGGGCCTTATAGTATAAAAAATAATTTCTGCCAGGCGTGGTGGCTCACGCCTGTAATCCCAGCACTCAGGAGGCAGAGGCAGGAGGATTGCTGAGTTCAAGGCTTGCCTGGGCTACATAGTGAGCTCAGGGCCAGCCTGAACTACAAAGCGAGACCCTGTCTCAAAAAAAAAAAAAAATAATAATAATAATTTCTACTTAATATAAAAATGCAGACAAGAAAAATTAAAATATCTGTAATACCTTCCCTCAAACATAATTACTATTTAAATAGTGGCAAGTTTCCTTAGTCTTTTTAAATGCATATATTTACACATACTATTTCTACAAAATTCAGTTTATTCTGTACATATTTGTTTTTTTTGTTTTTTGTTTTTTGTTTTTTGTTTTTTGCTTTTTGGAGACAGGGTCTTGCTTTGTAGTTCAGGCTGGCCCTGAGCTTGCCCAGGCAAGCTGCTGCGAACTCAGCAATCCTCCTGTCTCTGCCTCCCGAGTGCTGGGATTACAGGCGTGAGCCACCACGCCCAGCATTATATGTGGTAACCGGGGATCGAACTCATGTCCTTACGCTTGCGAGGCAGGCGCTGGAACCACTGAGCTAACCCTCTGGCCCCTGTACATATTTGTTTTGTAATTTTTTATCTAACAAGATGCTACATTTTCATACTTAATTAAGTGATATTCTAAAGCCTGGTTTATCATGGTTGCAGAGTACAGTCAACCCGTGACTTATAAACTCAGTTCTCTCATGAGGCTTGGTTGTAACCTGAAGGCTCACGCCCTTCTACACAGCCTTCAAAGTCTCCCTCTTGTAAGAGGCAGATCTCAGTGTCCTTAGAGACACACTGCTCCAGGATCTCTCAATTAACCCTACCCAGGAAAGGGTGTTATAATCTTCCTTCCCGAACTGCTTAAGGGTTAAATCGGTATCTGAGGCCATCTGCAAGCACAAGTGACTGTCATTTGAGTCGTAACTCAAGACTTTGTTCATAAGTTAAAACTAAAATTCTGGCTGTAACACAAGTTGTTCAATATGGCAGGCTGGTCATAACCAGGAGGGTCCACTGCAATCCATCATGGGTATAACGATTTCTTCGCTGAGTACCCTCTTGTCCGCCATTTGAGCTGTTCCAAATGTTTTACTGTGGGAAACTTATCAAGAGGAGAAACTGTGTACCTCTCTGATACTCTCTTTTGCAAAAGTATAAGAAATAGCACTACTTAAACCCACTCTCCAAATGACTATTTTATTTCTTTTTCACTTCCTGCTTCCTCTTCCTCTCAGCTGATAACCATCTCTCTTTATTTCATGGGGAGAATAGAAACCACCGGACGAGAACATCCTTATCTTCCCTTCACTAATTAACTCTACAACCTATTTCATCTGTGCCCACACAAGCTCCGCTCAGCGCTTCCACCTGGGCCTCCTAAGTACGCTGCACCTGGGATTGGCACTTCGCTCCCTGCTTCTTTGCTGTTTCCTTCTATTAGATCAGATCATGCCCAGTCCCATGAAAACAAGCTAATTTCTCCCTGATTTTAGTTTCCTATCACTGTTGTGATAAGTAACCATGATCCAGTAGATTAAAACAAACATTTATTATCTTACCCTTCTGGGGGCCAGAAGTCCAAACTGGGATTAACTGGGTTAAAATGCAGGTGTCCACGGTCACGCTCCCTTGGGAGGCTCCGTGTGAGAATCCGGCTTTTGGTCATTCCCAGCCTCTCCCGGGTCCTGCACTTCTCCATGCCCCTCGGCTCAAGGCGCCTCTCCCAAGCCAGCAGTAGATCGTTCTCCAGGCTCTCTCTGGCCCTGAGCCTCCTGACTCTCTCACGAGGACCTTGCAATCAGGCCAGCTGGGGTGATCCCAGACAGCACCCCCCTCACACAACGCTGCATGGCCCCTTCGCCGTGTCAGGCGACGTACTCACGCGCTGTGGAGATTCAGATGTGGCGACCTTGGAGAGTCGCTGTCACGCCGACCGCGTCCTCCTCCAGCTGGACCTTTAGCACCTCAGTATCCTACTTGTGACGAGGTCACCAGTTATCTCCACGGCGCCGCATCCAACAGCCGGGGTCCAGTCCTGCCGTGAGATGTGACGAAGTGGGTCATCATTTCTTTGATCGCTTCTAGGATGCCAGAAGTCTCTGGTTCCTCCCTTTTAAACGCATTAGCTGCTTCCTGATCTTACCGCAGCCTCTCTTCCCTCTTGACTGTTAGATGTGTAGCCTAGAGATCACTTCAGCTGCACCCTCTTGCTCATTTAGCCATCTGGCTTAAGTGTTTGCTGAACACGCCCCGATCCCTACTTCTCAGCCCAGCCTCCCCTCTTGCTCCCAGTCTCATTACTGCACTTGCTCACCGGACATCTTCCCGGGGATCCTGGACTCGGGGCCTTCTCTCCTCACCGGTGTAATCTGCCATCCGTCCCCCTCTTATAAAGGGAAAAGTGCATCCAGGGGCACAGGCAAAAGCGTGGATGTATCTTAATGATTCTTTACCTCAAAACCACAACCTCTCCATCAGCAGATCCTCATGGTTTCCCCTTTAGCCGCTACCTTAGACTGGTTCTACCACCCTTACAACCTCCTCACTCTGCCCTTCCTTTCCTGGGTTCTGCAGGTCCTCCTAGCCACCTGGATGGATGGTGGCCACCTCGCTCCTACACCCACCCAGCATTCTGTTTCCCACACAAGAAGCCAAGATGGTTTAACATCCTAAATCAAAGCATGCTGTAGCTATATATGCAAACCCTTCAAGAGTCTGTGTAAGCCCAGGCTAGCAGTCCATGGGTCTCAGGCAGCCCACAGGGGTCACGGCGGTTTTCTGGTAACAATGAACATGAAGAGAACTCTGTGCATTGTTAGTGCTGCTTCAGAGTGGAGACACTGAAGGAAGCTTACTAGAGAACAGATGGTGGTGGGCTAAGACTTGTATCTATATACCCCCCAAGCCTCATGCACTCATAAGTGGTTGGATCTTGGCGGTGTGAATGTAAATGAAGAGTATGTACAACTAGATTAGAGACTGGTTTAGCACCTTCCTGGGTGTGGATGATGGGAGGCCGGCCCACTCTCCACCAATAGCTTGTGGCTTCGATGGAATAAAAGGGAAAGGAAAACTTGCTTCTGGCTGCTTTCTGCTTGTCCTGCATGGGCTGTTTCACTAACATGCCCTGCTCTGCTGGCTCTCCTTGGTACCAGCTCACTATAAACTGTAAGATAAAATGAACCCTTCTTCAGGTATTTTGTCTCCATGACAAGAAAAAGAACTAAGACAGGAAATTATTCTCATCTACCCAGGGGTATCCAGTGTATCACAAGTACACTGGGTTAGTGATCACCCAATGTGTATCCACTGGAACCCCACTGTGTGACTTTACATGGAAACAGGGTCTTTGTGAGGTAACTAGTTAAATTACAGTGAGGTGATATGGATGAGCGGGCCCTATCCCAATGACTGGGGTCCTGATAGGAAAACAGAGGAGACATGACAAGGGTGACAGAGATTGAGTACATGCTGCCATAACCAGGGAGGTAGAGGACTGCCAGAGCCACCAGAAGCTAGGAGAGAGACAAAACAGATTCTCTTGCACAGTCAACTGTACTACTATACTTGTTAGGGCCGCCCTAGGAAACTAACACAGGAGTGATGTCCACACATGTGGATGAGGACAAAGAAGACAGAAGAGTATGTCCAGGGAGATGTGGTGGAAGGACATTGCTGGCCATTGCCAGGTTGGAAGATGGAGTAAGATCCTGAGTACCAAGAAAGTAGGAAGCCTCCAGAGCTGGAAAACTGGAAAGAGCAGGACCGTGGAGTCTTTTTTTTTTTTTTTTCTTTTTGAGACAGGGTCGTGCTTTATGTAGTTCAGGCTGGCTCTGAGCTCACTATGTAGCCCAGGCAAGCCTCGAATTTGGCAATCCTCCTGTCTCTGCCTCCTGAGTGCTGGGATGACAGGTGTGAGCCTCCACGCCCGGCACTGTGGTATGTGGTATTAATTGCTGGTGGGCATGAGTCTCCACGCCCAGCATTGTATGTGGTTACCGGGGATCGAACTCAGGACCTTGCACTTGCGAGGCAGGTGCCAGAACCACTGAGCTAACCCTCCGGCCCCATGTGGAGTCTTCTTTATAGCCTCAAGAAGCAATCCTATTTTGGCCTCATAGGAGCTGTTTTGACTTCCATCTGCTAGAACTACACAAAAATGTATCTGTTATTTGAAGCCACTAGATTTGTGGTACTTGTTACAACAGCAACAAGAGATGAATACAATATCAAAAAAAGAAAATAAGCTTCTTTTCCTATCAGTTTTTGGGTTTAACTTGTTTTTGTGTGTGTGTGTGTGTGTGTGGTACCAGGGATCAAACTCAGATCCTTGTGCTTCCAAGGTAGGTGTGTTACCACTTGAGCTAAATCCCCGGCCCAAACTTAGCTTTTTAAAATATGCAGTAATTAAAAGTCTGGGATTTAACTTAGCTATTTTTAAATTTACAATAATTAATTTTTTTTCAAAGTCAAATCTCTCACATATTTCTGTTCTTCCCTATGATACTTTGAGCTTCTCTCTGTGGAAATTAAACACTCCCTATATTTCCGTAAGATTTTTTTTTTTGTTCAGGTTTTATAATTTGTCTTTGTGTATGTGTGATAACACTGGAGACTGAAGCACCTAGGGCCTTCAAACTGAATTATTTTTTATTTGGAGACAGGATCTTGCCAAATCACTAAATTGCCCATGCTAGCTTCAAACTTGTAGTCTTCTTGTCTCAGTCTTCCAGAGTTCTGACATTACTGGTGTGCAGGACCATACCCAGTTTTGACATTTAATTTTATACTCTAGAACAGTAGCTCTTAACATTAATCTCTGGTTGCAGATACTTTGGGAATCCGAAGAAAACTGCAGGTGCTTCACCTGAGGAAGACAGACACATATATGCAATTATTTGCTCATTGCTATTTGGGAAGGAGGATAATGCTAAATCCTGACTGTATCTCACTCAGCAAAGGGAGAAATTTTTTTCCTGGCCAATCAGGGGTGACCATATACAATTGGGTGTGAATATTCACTATGATCTGATAATATGTATAGTATAATTTTAATTCTTTTACATTTATGTGCTTTATTGGTTAATGTGTGGTCTATTTTGGAGAAAGTTCCATGTGCTCCTGAGGAGCATGTATATTCTGTTGTTTTGGGGTGGAATATTCTATAGCTATATATTAAGTACATTTGTTTGAAGATTTTGTTAAACTCTGATGTTTTTGTTGATTTTTACGTAATCTATTTGTGACTGTAAGTTATTGAGGGTTCCCTATATAATTTCAGTGATGTTTGATCATTTTTGTTTAGTAGTGTTTGTTTTGTGAAGTTGGGTGTACTAATATTCAAGGCATGTATGCTTATAATTTCTATCTCTTCCTGTTGAATTGTTTCCTCAACCAATGTGTAGTAATCTTTGCCTCCTCTGATCACTTTTGACTTGAAGTTCACATTGTTTGAAAATAAGATAGCTAATCCTTGATTTTGAGATTCCATTGCATAGAATATTATTTCCATCTTTTGATTTTTAGTCATAAATTTTGAGTTGGGCTATGGTAAATGTGTTTCTGGTACACTGAGTACTATAGAATTTTGTTGTTTGGCCCATTCTGTCAATCTGTGCTTTTCACTGGGAAATCAAGACCTTTCACATTGATAGTTATTAAAGAAAAATAGTTCAGATGTTACTGTCACTGCATTATTTTCTTGTTGTTGATTCCTATTTTTCCCCTTTTTACCTAACTTCTGGGGCTGCCCAGTATATTCATTCTAGATAGTATTAAATATTTTAGTATGGTAAGCTTCATCATTTCTAGAAAATCCTTGAAAATTTTTTGGCTTCTTGTTTGTTTGTTTGTTTTTGTTTTTGTTTTGAGACAGGGTCTCGCTTTGTAGTTCAGGCTGGCCCTGAGCTCACTATGTAGTCCAGGCAAGCCTGGAACTCAGCAATCCTCCTGCCTCTGCCTCCTGAGTGCTGGGATTACAGGCGTGAGCCATCACGTCCAGCACTGTGGTATGTGGTATTGATTGCTGGTGGGTGTGAGTCTCCACGCCCAGCATTGTATGTGGTTACCTGGGATTGAACTCAGGACCTTGCGCTTGCAAGGCAGGCGCCGGAACCACTGAGCTAAATCTCCAGCCCTGTTGTTGTTTTGAGACAGATTCTCCCTTTGTAGTTCATGCTGGCCATGAGCTCACTATGTAGCCCAGGCAAGGCTTGAGCTCAGCAATCCTCTTGCCTCTGCCTTCCATGTACTGGGATTACAGGCATGACTTGAAATTTTTTTTAAGTGTTTCTTTGGTGGCAGTGAACTTCACCCAGTGCTTTTTATTACAGCAAGACCTTATTTTATCATCACTTTTGAAAGATAGTTTTTAAAGAATATATCAGTATAGGTTTAAAATTTTTGTTTTCTTTTAGGAGTTAAAGGACTACACTTGAAGCTCTGATCTTTAAAGTTTGCATTGAGAGACCTGCTATAATTGTAATGGCTTTACATCTATATGTGTTTCACTGCTTTTCTCTAATATTTTTAAATTTTTGGTCCTTGTGTTTGGTTACCTGGGATTTTGACTATGATGTGTTGGGGAGAAGTTCTTTTCTGATTTTGGATACTTGGGATTTATTTGCCTCATTTGACTATATATTAAATTCCTCAGGTTTGGAAGTTTTCTATTATTTTGTAAACTATTTTGTACCATCTGTGCTGTTTTCTGGTTTTTCACTGTACAAAATTAATATTATAGTTGTCTTCTTTGTGTCATCTAACAACTATTGCATTCATTTTTCATATTCTCATACTGTTTTTAAGGTATCGCTGAACAATTTCTCTCCAACTGAAGCCCTATCATCTATTTCTGATACTTTATTATCACTTTGGTCACTTCTGTTGTCCCCACTTTCAATAAATTTTGACTCTCCTGAGTATCTCTTTGGCACCATTTCATGGACCCTGATTTTTTTGCTAGATTGGTTATTCATATGTTGTATTATTTTGTTTAGCTCAGTTAGCTTTTTATTATCTTTTATAAACTCACTGATCTTTTTTTTTTTTAAATAGGGTCTCACTTTGTAGCTCAGGCTGGCCCTGAGCTCACTATGTAGCTCAAGCAAGCCTCAAACTTAGCAATCCTCCTGCCTCTGCCTCCCAAGTGCTGGGATGACTGGCTTGAACCACCAAACCTGGCATTTGTGGTATGTGGTACTGATTGCCAGTGGGCATGAGTCAGCATGCCTGGTATCATTGTATGTGGTTACTGCGATAGAACCAGGGACCTTGTGATTGCTAGGCAGGCACTGGAACCACTCAGCTAAATCTCTGGCCCAGTCATCTTTTTTTTTTCATTAAGTCCACTATCTATTTTGTTATATCTTCTTTGCAGTCTTCAAGCACCTTGTTAAACTAACACTTAAAACTTCCTTTGTTATTCTCTCAAATAATTTGGGTATGTGGCTTTTGGTCCTCATTCTCAGTGCCCCATGGATCAGCTTTGAGATAGTTGGGAGAGTTTTGGGAGACATTTTTATCCCTTGTCATCTTACATTTCTACTTTGTTGTTGTTGTTGTTATTGTTTTATTGGTGTGTGCAAGTGTGTGCACTGAGGTTTATGAGTTGATTATTGTCAAAGACTGTGGTTCTAGTCTAGAAACTTCTTCAGTTTGTGTATGCTGAGGCAGAGACAGGAGGATTGCTGAGTTCGAGGCTTGCCTGGGCTACATAGTGAGCTGAGGGCCAGCCTGAGCTACAAAGTGAGACCCTGTCTCAAAAAAAAAAAACTGTAAGACAAACCAAATATTGATATACATGAACATATACTAAATGCCCAGTGAGCTCAGGGCCAGCCTGAACTACAAAGTGAGACCCTGTCTCAAAAAAAAAAAACTGTAAGACAAACCAAATATTGATATACACGAACATATACTAAATGCAACAACTATACCTCTATGATAAAAGAGCAATATTCACCAATAATAGTACAGACTTAATGGTCTAAAGAATCATTAAGCTTAATGATTATGCTACTAAGGATAAAGGATATAAACAACTAGAGAATAAGAAGTAGAATTTAAAAAGTTAATGAAGAGAAGATGAGGAGGGAATAGTGAAGGGCGGTACTGAAGAGTAAAAGGAAGTTAAAAATATTAGATAAAAATAACAAAAGTACCAACGAGAAAAAGAAGAAACAAGAGGAAAATAAAAATTGAAAGAAGGAAAAACTAAAAAAAAATCGAAAAAGAAAAAAAAATGAGTCCAAGCAAATTCGCTGTCTTCTCTGAATGAGTGGTTTCTCTCTAGGGTCTGCAGTCTCAGAATCCAGCAAGTTAAGATTTTTTTTTCCACCTGGCTTTAAAGCTGGTGGGTTTGTGTGATGTCTCCCCTGCTCCGGAGGCCCTTCTTTCTATACGCCCCAGACTGCAATTGTCCACATTGAGCCATGTTCTTCCTCAGTTGGTAGACTGTGACAGCAATCAGTCTACTAGTTTCTTCTGGGTGTGGACAGCATTCAGGGATTCAAGCTGATTGTTCAACTTACTTCTTGAATTTTCAGGTGCAGCCATCTCTTAAAGCCACACTTACCAGGCCTGATTTCTCAGTATGGAGGGTCATGGCTCATGTCCTTCCTAGCTGAGCTCAAACCTTTCAGGAGTTCTATGTCTAGACCACACCCTCTCTGGAACTGTTTCCTATGGCTCTCTCACCCAGTCGCTGTGGGAGAGTAAAACTCCAAATCCTGAAATAGAGTTGTTCTACCCTTGTTCTATGGCTCAATTTTAAACAGTTGACTTCTTCCAAAAATGATACCTGATTAGACACTGTTTTGCAATACAGTGAATGTTGCCCTGAGTTTCTTCTCCAACTCGGAGCTACCATGAAGGACTCACCACCTGAGTAACCCCCATGCCGTTTTTGTAGTTTACAATAGCTGTGAGCTTTTTAGGAGGCTAGCACTGCTAGCTCAAGACATTACTTCTCCTTGGAGCCCCTGACTCTCTAGGGCTTACATTTTCTCCTGGAGTGTTGCCCTCAGTCACAGCCAGGTCAGTCGGTTGGTTGGAAACTCTGCTGCCCTGTGCTGAGGTGGCTGTGGCAAGGGCAAGGGATCCATGAGGGAAATGCCATGCAGGGATATGTTCTATCCATGGTGCATGGGGGTGAGTTCCATCTGCCATGCATGGGGACAGGTTGGTAGTATTTACCAAAACTGTGTGTGTATGTAAGGTTCTCAGTGTGTATGTGAGGTTCTCTATCATAGAGCTACTTTCCCAACCCTTTCTTCTTCTTTTTTTAAATTTCAAGACAAAGACCTACAAAGTTGCCCAAGTTAGCCTCAAACTTAAGATCTCCTTGCCCCAATTTCCCAAGAAACTAGGATTACAAACATATGTACCACCGTGCATCGCTTAACACAACTTTTTAATAAAATTATTTTTAAACAAAAAACACTGTATTTCTGCAAAGGCTTCTTGAATCCCCTCTGATAATTAACTATAGTCCTCTAGACACATTTGCATTGGCTGTACTCAACATGTTCGCCCAGGTAACTACTTACTAAAATGTTTACTTCAAGTAAATGGGGCCTTTAGAGAGGAACATGGCGTGGCTCCTGCTGGCCTCTTCAGCCACGTGTCCTGACACTGTTACTGGTCTATGGCTAGGTCCAGCATGTCTTTGCTTATTAATGAGAGTTCTAAATAGGATGTTACCAGGAGATGTCAAGCCTTTCCTGACTCGTTGGTATGATCATGAGTCCATGAAGAACCAACCTGATGTGTCTAGATCTGACAGGTCATCTATAAAGAATTCACTTGATAGATTGAATGCTTTCCCCTTGAAAAATGGAGATGAATACAAAAATATTGCACATCCTGAGGCAATCTTATGATTTACAGAGACATTAAGGAGCCCTGCCCAGCTCAACTTCGCATTGTTAGCATCTAATTCACCTCCCTACCCCTCTTCCTCTTATCATGATCTATAACCCATAGGCCTATAAATATTGTAGAAGCATATGACCAGGGGTGTCATGGATATCTGCAACAGTGATAAAAGTGTCTGTCCAGGAAGCTTGAGTGTGCATCATGGTAAAAGACAGAGAGGAGACAGGACATGGCAAGTGTTTGTTTCAGGGCTGGTCTCGGAGGCAGGAGTAAGGAGAGCCTGCAGTGGGCAGAAAGAAGGAGGACCCTGGAGAGCTGATACACCCATCCTGGGGCCCTTCTACCTCCTGTGTATCTGGCAGCAATTAGTGCTTTTGCTATGAGCTGGTCTTGAGGATGTGATTGGGTCAGACCCAAGGTCAGCACATTTCCACAGTACTCCAGCCCTTGTATCACCATCTACTACCCATTCCCATCACCACCACTCCCATCATTCATCTGACATTGGTCAGGGATGGAAAAAGGAACAAGTACAAAATGGACGCAAGTGCCCCAAAGAAGAGTGAAGAGTGACAGTAATCCCAAGATACGTAAGAAAGGGGTCAGCAAATGAGGACTGGGTGAAACATTTGGAATCATCTGTGATGACTGTCTCAGAGTCAACAGTAGTCAGAGGGCCTAGCAGCAGCCACACAAAACCTCCAGTGAGCAGGCTTTACAAGGGTTCTGAAAGCAGACAGCAGCACAACCATAATGGGATGGCTTCATTGGCATAACAACAATCATAACCTGCATTGATTGAACACTTACTCAATGTCTAGGGCTGTGCTAAGCATTTTTAAATGGACCACCTCATTTAATCCTCCAATGATTCTATACAGTTGATTCCATTATCTCCACATTTCTACTAGGGAAATTAACAGATGAGTGAGTCAGGGGACCTGCTCGAGGACCTGGGTGATACTGAGATAAGGACAAATGCAGGGACACTGGATGGCAACCTGCAAAAATCTGGCTAGAAAGCTGTAGTTCTAATGGTGGATTGCCATGGAAACATATAGGACATCACCAGAGAGGGCAGCAGTTGTCAGCACCCCCAGGCAGATGGTTGGAAACTGGCACTAAAATATCATCTGGGTACGAGGCATGTCAACTCTTCAGGAGAGTGTGGGAGAGGAAGTGGGAGCAAGATGGGCAGGCTGCTCTCTCCCCGAACCTGTGGTGACAGGTTCTAGGCAGTGAGGTCGAACTGGCTGCATGCAGGATGCCTGGATGATACAGAGCAGTTTCTGCTGCCAAAGAAGACCTAGTTTTACTCAGGGTTCAAGTCCACAAACTACAGCAAAATTCTGACCACAAGACAAGAGCCAGTGTAGAACACACAGCTCTGAGCGTAGCGCCCAGAATGAGGGAGCTGGGGTGTTGGGGCATCAGCTCTTACTGGTCATCACTGAGCCTCCTTCCAAGGGACTTATTTTCTCTAACACTTCTCACTTGCTACATAGGTTGGCGCAGCAGGCACTACTGGCAAACAAACAAACAAACGAACAGAAAACCTCAGCAGAAAAGTCCTTTACACTGGCTTTGGATGCTCGGCCAGTATGTGCCAGTGTAGTGACAGTGAGCAGAAGTGGGTGGGGCACCAAGGGTCATACCTCTCCCAGCAGCTATTTTGGGGGGTTTGTCTTGCTTTTTGATCTGTAATATAAATTTGGCAAAGGATGGTTCCATTCCTACATGTCTCACCATCCAGTTGCATGACAGTGCCATGTACTTGCCTAAACCCCTGTGCCAAACATCGGATCAGAAGGTTTACGTATATGATTTACCTGCCACTCCTGTGGCATGGGATCGTCGTCCCTGTTTTACTGCGAAAGAAATAAGACTCCTTGAATCAGAGCAGCTACATGTGCCTGTTGCCCATAGCACACCCTCAAGAGGCACTGTTGTGGACTTCGCTGTGAGTGCAGCTTCCAAGTTTGTACAATGCACAGCCTGTGTGACCATACACAGGCCATCATGCAAGAAAAGTTGCATCATTAGCCAAAGATCCTCCCACTAGGAAGTGGCCAAATGGAAACTTCACCTCCCTGCCGTGAAGCTTGAAGCCTATTTCTTAAGTTCATGGCCAGTGAGGCTTGGGGAAGGCACCTCATAAATGCTTGATGACAGCGCAGTGCTCTGAAAGAAACACATCTTCCTCCTTTCAGTCCCTTTGGGCTGTCACTGACTCATCTGGTTTCATGACTTAAAGGATTTGCACACGTAACCAAGAAGAAACCAGACCCAGCCACAGGGCAGCATGAGTCATGATAGGCAGAAAGAAAGAATCAAGAATCAGAGTGGGCGGAAGAAAGAAGCAGAGCACTTTGAAAGACAATGAAACTGAAGCTGTTGGAAGTTAAATGGATACAGAAAAAAAAAAATCAGAAAAAGGAACCACATCACTGCAAAGGCACACAGCCCTGTGGTAGCGAGGGTTTCTTTGACTGTGGCTCCCAGGAGATATAACTCCCTTGGGACCATTTCTAGCAGTAGGGTGACGTGGTTACAGATGTGCAGGATCGTCTGGGTATGCAGTCATATTCCAAGTTCATCTCTCTGGCAATAACTTCCTGCAAATTCCAGCCTAACTGGTGGAGCGTCTGAGGGCTTTGGCTAGTGAGTCAGTGAGAGCAGATGCCTGGTGTTACTGACCACCTGGTGCAAAGACAAAGATTCATAGGACCCTGCACTGTCCAAGAATTCTCCAAGTTCATCAAGTGCCCTGGCGCTCAGGGGCACATTGCCCTGGTCATCTCAAAGCCTGTACCCTGTGTACTCCCTCCACCACACACACGCTCCATCAATATTTTCTCCAGTAGCATGAAAATCTGCCATTAAGTGCATCAATCTCTTTGCTCTCAGACCCCACTTTTGACCTTGTTCTAAACAAGCCTTTTGTTTCCCCACCCCAATGAGAGCAGTCTTACAATGACCATGTGGTCAAACCAGGGCTCCTTCCCAAACACTCGCTGCATTATTTTTTAGCCATCTTCCCACAGAAGGCCACTCTCTCCTGCTGAAATGCTTTCTTGGCTTCACCCGTCTCTGCTTCCTCCTGATCCCTACAGTGCTCCTTCCAAGGCCCTGTGCTAGTTCTTTCCCTCTCTGACTCTATGCGGTGGACATCCAGCTGAGCTGTGTGTGGTCCCTTCCTTTCTCTTTGTAGAGTTCTCCCCATAACCCACCCCGATCCAGGTTCCAAGTATCACTGGTTGGACCTCCACATTCCTATCTCCTGCCCCATCTTCCTTCAGAATCCCAGACATTTAGACTCAGCTGCCTCTTGACATGACTCCTTCGATGCCTAACCATGACCTGACATTAAAGAGGCCAAACAGGACAATTTTATTCCCCTCACCACCAGCCTGCAATTCCCTTTACCTCCTGTTTTAATAACCTCCATGATCCCAACCAGGTTTTCAAACCCAAACTCCAGGAATCCACACAAAATCCCTCTTCAACTCATTTTTCCTTGAAACCTGTTATGAATTCACTCAGATCCAGGTTATCAAAGGATCTAGAAAGACATCCTGAGTTCCAGAGAGCTTCAGTCTATGTGATCTTCTGGATCCACTATAATTCTTCAGTCTACTCTCATATACATGTTAAAAGGATTTTCATTAATGTCAAAATGTGCTGTTCCTAACCTAAATCTCAAGGTTTTCCACCACGTTGAAAACAAAACCTAACACTCAATTCTGGCCCTCTCACTCTCGCCTGCCTCTCATCTCTGACTTGTCCTGCTGTCCCCTTTTCTGTGTCTCACCAGCTACAAGGCAGATTTTTTTCCTTCAATACAAGGAGAACATTCCTCCCATTGAGTCTGAACCCACTGCCTTTCTTGCCTCACAATTTACTCTTCTAACTTAACTTGGGTTTTGTTTCTTGTTTTTTGTTTTTTGTTTTTGTGGTACCAGGGATCGAATTCAGACACTTGTGGTTCCAAGGTAGGTGTGGTACAACTTGAGTTAAATCCCCAGCCCTGTCTTCCAACTTATCTTGAATGTCCTCTCTTAATCTACACTAACACACACACACACACACACACACACACACACACACAAATTCTCTAAAGAGCCTTCAATGCTATCTGTTTTATTGTTTATCATTTTGTTGTTGCTAATGTTTTTATCCATCTAACCACTATATGTGGAACATTTACTGAGCACAGAAGCCATTGAAAAGTGTTTGAGAACTAAAAATGATTGAATTTTGGAGCTAATCCAGATAAAGGTGAATTTGGCCTTAAAATCTGTTTCAAAAAGAGACATCTCCAAAAGACAGAATGTATCTAACTTGAAGAGAAGTTAAAGAGAAAAAAAAAAGGTAAAGGAATCAGCCATGGCAAAATAATACAATGGTAGGACTCGGTAAATAATTTTCATTTATTAACTCTCAATGTAAATGTTCATAATTCTTCAATCAAAAGACATAGACTAGGAGATTAGGTGATAAAACAATTCTCAATTATTTGTTGCCCACAAGAGACACACCTTATCCACAAAGAATCCCATGATTGAAAATGATACTCCATGCAACTGTCATCCAAAACAAGTGGGAGTAACTGTCCTATTTTCAGAAAAGTGAACTTCAAAACAAATCTGGTTGGAAGAGACAAAGGTTACCATATAGTAGAAAAGACAGAAACTCAACAGAAAGAGATGACAATTGTAAATTCAAAAATCAGCTTTTAAAATGTACACACTTCAGTAAAGAAAATTGTATAAATAGTTTAATACTAAATTTATTGAGACGTCATAAGATTAAGTTACTTTCGGCCTCTGCAATTACAAGAGGTGCTTAGAGTGGTGGCCATCAGCTTCCAGCCATTTATTAGTACAATGAACTGGTGTCTGGGTAACCTTGGTCATTGAGATGGCTGCACATGCATTTTCAATTTCTTCTCTACGGGCTGGTAATGTAATGGGTTTTCTGTAATCCACTGTACAACATCCTCTAAGGTCTCTCACACAAGGATATCACTATCTCTTGGCAAACATCACACTATTTTTCTGAAATATGCGTACATATTTTTGGTGGGTTCTCTATACATGCACTAAATGGCAGGGTCTCTATACATGCACTAAATGGCAGCACGTGCAGTTTCATAAAACAAATATTATTGAACTTAAAAATTCAGATAAACATTAATATGATCATATGGGGGGCTTCAATATCCCACTCTCAAAATAGGTTAACCAGAGAAAAGAATCAACAAAGAAATATCAGAGTTGAATTAAACTATCAAACAAAGGGATTTAACTAACGTCTACAGAATGCTTCACTCCACAGTGGAACACACATTTTCTCAGCAACATATGACAATGTCACATCATATCTGAATTAACTAGAAATCAATAGCAAAATAAATCATGTAAACTGTGTAAATGCATGGAAATTAAATAATACAGTCTGAATAACTGATGGGTCACAGAAGAAATCAAGGAACAAATTACAAATTTCCTGTAATCAAATGACAATGGCAGCACAACTAAGAATCAAGGAGGAACAATAAAAGTAAATCTAAGAGGAAGTTTATAACTGTGAATAAGAAAAATAGAACAATCCCAAGTAAATAGCCTAATAATACATCTCAAAGTCCTACAAAATCAATAATAATCCAAGTCTAAAACTTGTACAAAAAAAGAAATCATAAGGTCAGAGCAGGAATGAATGAATTTGAGACTTAAAATAATACAGACCAGTAAGTGAAAGACTTAATTCTTTAAAAGGATAAACAAGATTGATAAACCCTTGGCCAAACTTACTGAAGGAAAGAAAAAAAAACTCATTAATGCAATAAATTAAAAAGGTGAAATCATGGCAGGCAACACTAAAAGCCACAAGATCATAAGGAACCAATTTGAAAACTTATATGTGAATAAATTAGAGAATCTAAAAGACATAAATTCCTAGATGAATATGAATTACTGAAACTGAACCAAGAAGATATAAAAACCCTGAACACACCAATAACAGGAATGAAATACAGACACTAGTAAAAACCCTATCAAGAGAAGTCTAGGACCCTATCAATTCACCACTGAATTTCATCAGAACCTCAGAGAAGGACAGATACTAATGAGTACTCTTAGAACTTTTCCAGGAAATTGAAAGGGAGGGGCATTGCTGGACTCTTCCTTGAAGCTAGTATTATTCTGATTCCAAAACCAGACAAGAACTCAATAAAAATGGCCTGTTTCATTAATGAGCATAGATTCAAATATTCCAAACAAGATAGCGGTAAACGGAAAACAACGAGTCATCCAAAAGGTTAGACATCATGACCAAGTGAGTCCCTTTTCCCCTGGATTCCCCCTGAATGCAAAATGGCTCAACATACATAAATCAATAAATGTAAAACATCACATAAACAGAAAGAAGAACAAAAACCACATGGATGTAGTGATTTTTCCAGATATAGAAAAATTCCTTGACAAAATCCAATATTTATTCAGGACTTTAAAAAAAGAACTCATGAAAATAAGTATTGAAGGACCTTACCTGGAATGAATCAAAGGACTTTTAGGACAACCTTACCACCAATATTATACTAAGTGGGGAAAACTTTAAGTATTTCCTCTCAAATCAGGAACAAGACAAACAGGAATACTCTCAGTATTTCTCTTCAATATAAGACTTTAAATATTAGCCAGAGTAATAAGGCAAAATAAAAAAAGAAATGGATTCAAGTAGGAAAGGAAGAAGTCAAAAAAGATTTTAAAAAATTCTACCACAAGACTCAGAACTAATAAACAAATTCAACAAAGTCATAGGATGCAAAATCAATATATAAAAATCAATAGTGTCCCTGCACACCAATGAACCCACCGAGAAAAAAAAACACACAAAACAGAAAAGGAATCCTGTTCTTAATAGCTTCAAAAACTAGCTAGAAATTAACTAAGGAAGTCAAAGTCTTCTATAATGAAAACCATAGTGCTCTGAAAAAAAGGAATTGAGGACGTCAGAAAATTCTGGATGGGCAAAACCAATACTGTTAAAATGCCCACATTACTACCAAAAATGATATATAGATTTAATACAGTTCTAATAAAAAAAACCACAAGCATTTTTCACATAACTAGAAAAAGGCAATTCCAAAATTTATATGGACCCAGAAAGGACCCAGTATAGCCAAAACAATCTTGAGCAACATGAGCAAAGCGGGAGGCATTGAAGTCCCAAATTTCAAGTTACACCACAAAGTCACAGTAATAAAAGCAGCACAGTACTGGCACAAAAACAGATATGTTAATCACTGGAATAGAAAAGAGGATGCAGAAACAACTCCAAGAATTTTCAGCCATAAAAGAGGCCTATAACACACGTTACAGGCAGGAATAGCCTCTTTAATAAATGATGCTGGGAAAACTGTTTATCCACATATAAAAGATGGACCCCAGATCCACATCTCTCACTCTGTACTAAAGTAAAATCAAAATGGATCTGAGGCCTAGATATAAAAACAGGAACACTGAGTCTCTTAGGAGAAAACAGTGGTAAAACTCTTGAAGACAAGGGCATGAACAGGGACTTCCTCAGTATGATTGTAATTGTATAATATATAATACTAGGAATCAACAAATAACATTATATCACATTTAAAAGCTTCTGAGGCCAGGGTTGTAGCTCAGCAGCATAGCACCTGCCTGACAAGTGCAAGACTGTGAGTTTGATTCCCAGTAAAAAAAAAAAAAAAAAAAAAAAAACTTCTGCACAGCAAAGGAAACAACCAACAGACTGTAAAGACACCTATTAACCAGCTAAAAGTTCTGTCAGCTACTCCTTGAACAGAGGACTAATATCTAAAATATATAAATAACTGAAAAATTTATACCTCCAAAATAAAAGGCCAAATCAAAAAGAGGCCATTGAAATGAATAGACACTTTTCCAGAAGAGTATGAACTGTCAATAAGTACATAAAAAAATATTCAGCATCTTTAGCTGTTAGAGAAATGCAAATCAAAGCAACACTGAGATTCCATCTTACTGGATATTATCAAGGATCACCAAAATAAACAGATGTTGATGAGGTTGTGGAGGAAAAGGAAATCTCTACATTGTTGGTGGGACTATAAACTAGAACAACCACTATGGAAAATAATGAAGGGATTCCTCAAAAAACTAAAAATAGAAATTTCATTTCACCAGCTATACCTCTTCTGGGTATCTTTCTGAAAGAGCTAAAGTTTCATATTACAGTAATACATCTAATCCTCGTTTTTATAGCAGCACAATTCACAATATCTAAATTATGGAAGTAGCCTGTATACACATAGATAGATAGATGATAGATAGATAGATAGATAGATAGATAGATAGATAGATAGATAGATAGATAGACAGATAGACAGGCACAAACATGTAATTTTATATGCTTATGTATTACTTTGCCATAAAGAAGTCTAAATTTGAGTCATTTGTAGTAAAATGGATGGATCCTGAGACAGTAATTTATGAAGGAAAATAAAATCAAAATAGTAGGAAACAAGAAGGTAATCTGCAGATAGGAAGGGGTTTTGGGAAAAGAGAGTTGAAGGCTAAAAGAGAATGAAAAATCTAACAGCCGTGATATACATATGTGTGTATGTATACACTAATCCCCCAGATGAATGTAATTATTATGCAGCACAAATAGTGATAAAATAATTTAAAACAAAAATGGACACTCCTGAGAGTCTTCTTAGAACTCACCTACAAGAACAATGACATTATGGCTCTTCCATCTCCAAAGACCAATGATAGAATAAAAGTCATGCCCAAAAGTCTTCTCAAAGGCAGATCTTCCTTATTCTCTTGGAAACCAACATCATTATTATGCTTGGATCGTGTGAAGGGCTCATGTGTTGAAGACATGGTTGCCTATGCACCAGGGTTCAGAGGCTTTAGGAAGATGACCGAACCATGAGGTCTCTAACTTGATTGAGGGATTAATCCATTGATTGATTGATACTTTGATACCATTATTGGGAGGTGACTGAAATGCAGGAGGCAGGGCCCAGTTGAAGGGAGAGGAGAGGGTCATGGACACTTGCCCGTGAGAACTATATCTGGTCCTTAGCCTCTTCTGTGCATCTCTCACATTTCGTTCCTTGGCTGTTACATAATGAACAGCTTTCCTTCAGCACACACTCTGCCATGATGACTCTTCCTCATAACAGATCTAAAAGCCTCCTGACTATAGATTGAAACCTTTGAAGCCATGAGGCAAAAAAAGATCTTGAACGTTTCTGTTGTCTGGGGTCAGGTATTTTTTCACAGCAACAAAAGCTGACTGATAACATTCACTGAAATTGCAACCATTTACATTCCAGTGTCAACCACTGACACTGGGAATGGGAACAGAAGAATAAATAGGTCCATTTTATAATTATTAAACTCAAACTTCAAAGAAAGGCTGATTTCCACTTTCACTTTTAACTCTTTTAGCTGGCCACTGATTGCCACATAATGAGTAATAGCTTTACAACCATGCCATTGATCAACTGCCTAGGTTTCCTTTCATCAGTATTTGGATTTGGGTCAGTCATTTTTCTATAATTATATTTCCACAATCATATTGCAATAAGAAAACCAATTTGGAGCCCAAAGTATAGGTGTTCAATTTAGACATTAAAAAATGCACCAACCCAAGAAGTGTGTTACCTTCACCAGTAGTAATCCAGAGGTCAGAGTGGCCCAGAGCTGTACAAAGGCAAAACTATCTCCAAAGATAGTGCTATTGTTGCTCAAGTGAACAGACTCTGTGAATGCAAAGAGCACACATCCTAGGGAAAGAAGCGCTAGGCTCATCAAATGGCAAAATGAGATCTTTCCTCCCCAGAGAGAGCTTTTGCTCTTTGGTCTCCATTCATACTCAGACCCCATATGGCTTCTAGCTATCGACTTCCTTCTTAAAATTCTGACTTTGAAATCCTCGACATCCTGCTACACTAAATACTAACCGGCAACTCTCTTTCATACGTCACTGTACCCCAGATGAGGATCCTGTGACTCAAGGACCCCAGGTATGATGAAGCAGCCACCCTACTCCTCCATGTGTGAAATCTTGCTTCAAATGTGGCCAGATGAAGGACAAGCTAATTGGTTGTGCCAACAACTAGAGTCCTATTTAGAAAGATCTGAGCTCTTCCACCATCTGTACCTGATTTCCCATCTGCTATGGCATCTAGCATCCTTCCTTGCTGCTCTAGTCAGACTCTCAGCACTGCTTTCAGATAAGATTCACCGGCTTTGCTGCCCAAACTCTTCAGCCTCCAGACAGGCATCCTTGGTGCAGCCTTCCCACTGTAGCCAGTACCTTTGTTCTACGGCACAATTCCAATTACACTGGCACTCGCTCAATACAGATGGGTGCTACATTAGTCACCTTCCCAACACTGCAACAAAATATCTGACACTTAAAGGAGGAGAGGTTTATTTTGGCTCATAGTTTCTAAAGGATTCAGTCCACTGTTGGTTGGCCCCAAAACAGAAACAGCAAGGTAGAAGAGCACAGCCAGGAAACATCGCTCACTTCATGGCAGCCAGGATACAGACAGAGAGAAGACAGACCCAGGGACAAGAACTTATCCTTCCATTGTCGTCAATGATCAATCGTTTCTGAATAGGCCCCACCTCCCAACAGCATAATCAGCTCTGAATTCAGCAATGGCCTAATCTACAGAGGAGGATATTGCTTTTACCCAATCATCTTCCAAAAGCCCCACTTCTGACCTGGAGACTTGCAGGAGGCATTGTGTCTAAACTATAACGTGGATACTGAACAGAGCATATGTGCCAAGGCTCCCATTCCTTTACCCTCTCTACCCTTCCCAGAGGGTGTGTCCTTCTCTGTCCCATCTTCCTTTCCAGCTCCCTCCGACTCATCAAGCCTTATCTCCTCTCAAGTTTTCCAGGACCTTAGATTTTGCTCCAGGCCACTCCCCACTGGTTCGTGTTTCTCCCTCAGGCATTTACTGCCAGCTGCACTTCTGATCTCTACCCGTGTGCCAAGAGAGGGGAAAAGAGAAACCAGAGCTCAAGCGGGGGAGCTTTTAGGGCTCTGGGAATGGTCTGGGGTGTGGATGAATTCATGGAGCCTGCAAAAGTATAGTACGATGGGGGATTCTCAGAACACTCTAGCCACAATTTACAATCAGCTAAATTACTCTCAAATGGTAATTGTCTTATGTGTGATTTTTTTTTTTATTTCCCAAAGGAATAATCTCCCAATAACCTCTGTTCAAGGACCAGGCCCAAAATCCTACTGCATTATGTCAAAGAATTCTTCCCAAAATGTTCACATTTACTGTGGAATATAAATAATTCATAACTTGCTTATCCCCATCTGTCAAATAATATGAACTTTTATTTCATTTTAAAGAATTCACTTTAAATTTAACTGCTGAAAAAGGGAGAATGATTTATTTTTATTTTTTATTTTTTTGAGACAGGGTCTCGCTTTGTAGTTCAGGCTGGCCCTAAACTCACTGTGTAGCCCAGGAAAGCCTCAAACTCAGCACTTCTCCTGCCTCTGCCTCCCAAGTACTGGGATTACAGGCGTGAGCCACCACACCTGGCATTGTGATGTGTGGTACTGACTGCTGGTGGGCGTGAGTCACCACACCCAGAATTATTGTATGTAGTTATCAAGGTCAAACTCAGGACCTTGTGCTTGCCAGGCAGGCACTGGAACTACTGAGCTAAATCTCCAGTCTAGAATGATATTTTTAATTATCTTTTTATTTATTTCTAAATGGTATTTTTTTTTTGAGACCGGGTCTCGCTTTGTAGTTCAGGCTGGCCCTCAGCTCACTGTTAGCCCAGGCAAGCCTCGAACTCAGCAATACTCCTGTCTCTGCCTCCCGAGTGCTGGGATTACAGGTGTGAGTCACCACGCCCGGCATTGTGTGTGGTTACCAGGGATTGAACTCAGGACCTTGTGCTTGCAAGGCAGGCACTGGAACCACTGAGCTAAATCTCTGGCCCATTCTAAATGGTATTTTTTATATTTTAAAAGCAATTAACAAAACCTACTCAAGATTTAAACGTTTATCTTTTTGCACAATTCATATTTTAGAATTAAATATTTATTATCACTATTAATGAAAACTAAAAATTATTAATTGTATCTAAATTATAATTAAGTCAAAAGAGTCCAAATAGGTTAATATTAAAACAAACACTTTTCACTCCTTTCAGCTAATAACATAATTACAGAGATAGTAAATCTACTATTTATCAAAAATATTTATTCATTATATTATTCACCATATTCATTATATTTACTCACCATCTTATAACCCATTAATTTGTAAAGAAAGCTCAATTGCCGCAACTGTACACTTTTGCTTGAGAACCCAGAATAAATTCTTTGCTCCTGTATCCACTGTAATAGCAAATGACAGTGACAAAATTTCTGACATTTTCTACCTGCTACTGAGTGCAGTTATGAAAGGACTGAACCATCATTTGGACCAACAAAAAGTGAAAGTCTTGAGGAGTTCTAAGAGCAGCAGATGAGATCAGGAAGTTATTTTAGTTACTTTCTTGTTGCTGGGACAAAATACCCAATACTCACACGTTAAAGCAAAAGTTTGTTTTAGGTCACATTTGTAGAGGTTTTAGTCCATAGTTGGCTGGCTCCAAGGCAGGGCAGCATGGCAGAGAAGTAGTTCATTGTATGCCAAGCAGGAAACAGCACGCTTTCCCTGCTGTTACTCTAACAAGATTACAAACCTACTGGTTGATGTCACCAGGCCCAACAGCATAATCAGCATAACCCTTCAGTAAATTCATCATCGGTAGTCCATACCCAGCACTATCCTAAACAAATCAGGGGATTCATCCAGTTTCCTCCTCAAACCTCCATCTTTGAGTGCATGAGGCTTTGGGGGATGTTCAGATAGAACCCACACAGGCTGGTTTCATCCCTCTAAGAGCTCATAACCACCAGGAGTCCAGGAGGACGATCAGAGGGGCTGAAATAGCTGAAGCCCTGTGAATTCTTGAACTGCCTTGCAGAGCTCTTACCCAGAACGAGGCCTGCATGGAGCAGAAACTTGGGGGATGAAATCCAAATTGACAAGGACAGAGACAGCACAGACAAGGAGAGGAGAAGTTCTAGATCACAGTGGGGACAAGGAGTGGCTGTCACGAGCTCAGAAAGCAAACTTGTATCAACTCAATACAGGAGGGAGTTCTGCAGAGCTAGCAGTGATCTCCTGAGTACTCTCTAATTGGAAAGTTCAGAATGAATTTCACTTAAAAATGAACAAATGGCCGGGTGTGGTGGCTCACGCCTGTCATCCCAGCACTCGGGAGGCAGAGACAGGCGGATTGCTGAGTTCGAGGCTTGCCTGGGCTACATAGTGAGTTGAGGGCCAGCCTGAACTACAAAGCGAGACCCTGTCTCGAAAAATAAATAAATAAATAAAAGAACAAGTAAGTGTTAAGATCAATTCCCACACAAAACGTCTATGTACAAGGAAAAGAGTAAAAGGCAATCAGAGCATGACAAAAAGAGGGGATCGTGAACAGATCAAAACTAAACTATTTAAAATTCACCTAAAATGAGACAATACAAGGGCTAGATAATATCTGCAGAATTGAAAAAATGGGTTAACAGAGTTCATGGGAGAATTATAAATCTCCCTGAAATATATATCAGTATTCTCTATTATATATGTACCTACAAAAGTAGAAATCAAAGAAAAGTTTAAATCAAAACTAAAGACTAAATTGGAAGGAACATCAGGGTATTAATAAACAAAAGACAGTGTCTGAAAAGAAATAGTAGATTAAAAATTAAAATAATTTTAAATTAAAAAGAAATGAAAAGTATAAAAAAGATGTGTGGAAAAGAAATGAAGATAGGCAAACAAGCATTAAGCATGCAGATAATAGAGTCCCTCAAGAAGATAATCGAAGTAAAGGACGGAAACAAATATTAAAAACATAATTCAAGAAAAGTTCTCTGAAATAAACATAAGAGATATGAGATTAGTTATTGAAAAAGCATACTGCACATTGGAGACTACTGACTCAGAATGACCAATAGCAAAATGTAGTTTAGTAGAATTCCTGAGTTTAAAAAGTAAAGGCAAACTAACACAAACTTTGAGCATTTATGAGGAAAAAAAATATTTAACTTTTAAGGGAAAGGTAATTAGATAATCTTGACATTTTGCCTAAAGTGTTTCATGCTAGAAGAAGTTGGAGAACATCATTAAGAATGTGGAGGAGTGGGCCGGATATTTAGCTCAGTGGTTCTGGCACCTGCCTTGCAAACGCAAGGTCCCAAATTCGATCACAGAAACCACATACAACAAAACTGGGCAAGGTGACTCACACTCACCAGCAATCAGCACCATATACCACAGTGCCGGGTGTGGTGGCTCATGCCTGTAATCCCAGCATTCGGGAGGCAGAGGCAGGAGGATTGCTGAGTTCGAGGCTTGCCTGGGCTACATAGTGAGCTCAGGGCCAGCCTGAACTACAAAGCGAGACCCTGTCTCAAAAACAAACAAACAAACAAAAACAACAACAACAAAAAAGAATGTGGAGGAAGGGAATGATAACCTAAGGATTTTATATCCAGCAAAACTGGCTTTCAAATATGCACACAAATTATTATCAACTTGCAGGAACAGTAAGCTCTTCCTGTAAGCTCTTCATGAGGAACCTAGCAGAGAATGAGCCTCGGATGATTGGTCATCAGCACCGGAATGGTGGAGAGTATGAAATACATCTTCTCCAAGACAAACAGCACCAAGAGAGAGACTGTAGGAAGCAGGGTGGATATGCTCTGCCAGTGTAGACAGACACTTCTCTTTTAGAATGGAGAGAGAAAGGGGATAATATAAGCTCCAAAATAATTTTAAATATATGCATGATCATATTAGTATTACTATTCTGAGACTGCTCTGTGTTCAGTTTGTAAAATTATTTGTCATATTAATTCAATCATTCCCTGTGTCTTTAACCATTAGGATTCTTCGTATTAAAAAAGGAGGTTCAGTGGTAGGAGTATAGCAGATATAATCCCCAGCACTGAGAAGAAGGAGGAGGAGGAGGAGAAGAAGTAGAAGGAAGGAGAGGAGGGAAGGAAGAAAGAAAAGAAGGAGGGAAAGAAAAAATATTTCTGTAGCTATAACAAAGAGACTGAAGAAAAGATGGCTCAAATTTCTGTAGTCTTGAATTTGGATTGGATGATAAATAAGAGTACAGGAAAAATATTTTATCCTCGTTCTCATTTCTGTAATGCCTAAAAATGATAACTATTCTTACAACCATCGGCATCCCTAGAGCTCATACATGATCATCCTGAAATACAGTTTCTCGCTGAAAGAAAACAGTGCATCTTAGAGAAATGTCTGACTCCAGGGCTGAGGTAGAAAACATAAATGATTTGAAATATCTTTTAATTCTTGCTGGCACCAAAGCTACTAGCTACTACTAAGGTCATGTTCCCAAGAACCCAGAAGCCAATGTAAAACACCTCCCCCTTATGAAAGATGAGACAATGATCTTCCATAATGATAATAACTGCAAAGAACAAAGCTCCACCCAATATGTATAAATCCATAATTTCATCACATTTGCAAAAAAACAATCATATTTGAAGGATGTCAGAGAACAAATTCCTTGTCTGAAAAACAAGTCACTGGAGAGGAAGCATCAGCATCATCCTATGGCCTTTGGACATTATCACTCCAGGGAACCAAAGAGCAGATGAAGGGAGGGCCTCTTCTTCTTTTTTTTTTTTTTTTTTTTTTTTGAGACAGGGTCTTGCTTTGTAGTTCAGGCTGGCCCTCAGCTCACCATGTTGCCCAGGCAAGCCTGGAACTCAGCAATCGTCCTGCCTCTGCCTCCCAAGTGCTGGGATTACAGGCATGCGCCACCATGCCCGGCACTGTGGTCTGTGGTATTGATTGCTGGTGGGCGTGAGTCACCCAGCCTAGCATTGTATGTAGTTACTGGGATCGAACTCAGGGCCTTGCGCTTGCGAGGCAGGTGCTGGAACCACTGAGCTATAAATTTCCAGCCCAGGGCCTCTTCTAAATTGTGTTCCAAATAATATATGAGAAAGAAAAGGCAGATTCACTATCTCACAGTAATCTAACAGATCAAGGCATTAACCAGCCAGCCTGCTCAACTCACAGCACAGCAGAGCTGCCAGGAGGGAACTGACAGATTCTGAAAGGGTCCGGGTGGGAGGTGGCCGGGCCCTGTACCACGCCCCTCCCCCACTGTACAAGACTGATCCCTTCCGGCCTCTGAGCCCATCTCCTCAATACCACCCACTCGGCCCTGTCTCTTACAGTTTCCAAATCCAAAATGGAAACACTGGAGATAATCTTCCAGCACATGAACTTCAGGGCGACAAACTACATTGGAACCATAACAGACACACATCTGGGCGATTAAAAAAATACATCGAGAGGCATAAGAAAATGATTTAAAAAGTCAGGGTGATGGTTCTTATTGGGCTGGAGATGAGCAGTGACTGAGGCAGCCCCATGAACTGGGGCGGGGACAGAGTTTTATTTCTAGACTTGACAGTGTCTGCCTTGTAATAAGTCACGAATCCACAATCTGAGAGGTGATGATTTCTGTGTTTGGAAACAACGAAGATATTTAAAACAAAAACAAGATTGGAGCTGGGTGTGGTGGCTCACCTCTGTGATCCCAGCACTCTGGGAGGCCACGGTAGGGGGATTATACCCAGTCTGGGCAACTTAGAGGCTTAGTGAGATATTGTCTCAAAAGAGGGGCAAGGATCTATGCATGTAGCTCAGTGTGCAGGCCCTGGGTTAAGTCCCGGTAAGTCTCCCCTCAAAGCACTCAACAAGAACAAAAACAAAAGTGGGGTGGCATGCAGCGTGATGGTGAAGCCCTTGTGTGACATGCACGAGGCACTGGGCTCAATCTGCAGTACTGCAGAACATCAAAAGAACCACAATCGAAAGCAAAGCTAGAGCCTAGAGAACAATTTCTTTTTTGAAAGCCAAAACCTAATCTGTCTCACCTTCTCTTTACACCCTATGAAACAACTGTTTCTACAAAGAGAGGAAGTAAACAAAACCTCTAGGAATGTGTGTCTAGTATCAGAATGATCTTTTGCTCAGTTTCACTGGCTCTGTGTTGCTTTTTCAGTCGGCAGAATAAGAAATTTATACACACAGTTCCTGCTTCCAGGACAAGATTAAGTCAGATGTCTCCAACAAAACCTAAGCAGATTTCTCTACTATCTACTCCAAACTGTCAAACAGACACTCTGAGCTTGTTGGTTTTCCTTGGACAAGTAGAGCCCAGATGGGTCACTCAAAGCCACCCCTGTTGGTTGGATGTGAACTACCCAAAGGCTCCCGGCTTTGAAATGAAAATCAGTAAGTGTGATAGATTTGAAAAAGATGTAGCATACCCTGAGATTCTGTCCCTGCCCACTGTGCTCTCCTCCCAAGACGTGAAGGTGGGTACGTTCTTCTGCAATTTGTTTATGAACTTCCACTGTCAGCAACTCCATGATGGATACTAGGTCCCTCAAACCTGTTGAAGTTCAACTTGACTCTATCCTCTTCTCCCATCACTGAAATCAGAAACATGCTTAAAGAGAAGTGCTTAAAGAGAAGCAAACAGTGCAGAAACAAAGGGAAGCTCTACTTTTCCCGAATCAGCAGCATCTCTGTCCATGCTGACCTCTGCTTGCCAAAATGGCTAAAGCAATGCCCGCTTGCTTGTAAGCCTTTAGACGTGGCCATGCCTAAGCTGTAGCCAGTGCAATGGAGATCATAAAAAACAAGAATGCCATTGTTTTCCCTAGAAGATGGAACTCTATCTTTATGATATACCCCAAAAGGAACAGGATGCTGAGCTCTCCAGCCTCCCTAACTGTAGGAGGAACCCAGGACCCATCTCATAGAGTCCCAGCATGCAGCATAAGCCCAGAACTGCACTTATGTATTGAGGCCCTAATAAGTATGACACAACAACAAAGAAACACATTCTATGCCATATGTATTACAAGGATGTATTTACACACTCATACAAATAAATAGCTGGCTGACAAGGCTCAGGAACAAAAAATAACTATGCTCTTGAAAGCTGACCTATGTCGTCTGCCCACTGCCCGCCATTTTCCCAGCTCCCATTACTCTCAATTTTCTGGGTCTTTCTTTCTCCTGAATCCAGAGCCTGCCAGACTCATTTTTTTCCCTCAGGACTGCTGTACTCACTCTGTTCTCGATGCTAAACATGATGCTCCCAAGTGTTCACATGGCTCTTTCTTAGCATTTGTGTCTCAACTCATTCTGGAAGCACTGGGGGTGTAGATCAGGGGGAAGAGTGCTTGTCTATCATATGTGAGGTCCTGGTTCTATCCCCAGTACCGCACAAAGTAAAGCATCCCCACGCATGCTCTTATACCTTATTCTCTCTCACAGCATACACATGCATGTTCAACCCACTCGCCATAATGCACAGTCATGCACCCACATGGAAGTCTTTCCCCCTTGCATTTAATTATCTGCCATGGTCTACCTGGTCTACATGTTTGCTTGTTTATTTCCTGTACCCCACAGAAGGAAACCCCTTCAGAGTATAAACCTTTGTCTCTGTCTCATCACCTGGCTCTCTCGACACCCCACCTCCCGCTTCCTCATGTCCACAAGTTACAGATGCTCCCCTTGTCCTTACTCATCTAGGGGAGCTTGGAGCTGGCGGTCTGTCTGCTTTGGTCCTCTTCTCAGTCAGGGGCCTCCCTCTGTCCCTAGCTCCACATGACCCTCCCTTTCCACCTGCTCACGGGACACAGCCTCTTACAGAAGTTTGGTCAGGTTTGGTCAGGTTCTCTAGAAGCACAGGCAGAGGTGGGAAATTGTGCTTAGCCTTGTACCAAGGACTAGGGCAGGAAAGACAGAGGGAACAGGAGACAGGGAATCCCAGGAGGGATTGGTTTTCCTAAAATCCAGCTTCACCTGAAGTCATGGCAGGAATGTCCCACAGAGCTGTCCCTCCTGCAGCCAGGAAGTCTCTGTCCTATGACTCTTCCAACCAGTCCCTGGCCTCTGCCCGTGGTGTGGTGGAGCACGATCCCCTAAGACCTCCCAACCCACTGTAGCTGGGGATGGTTGCTCTGACAGATGAGTCCCCTGTGTGGTAACCACCAATATCCACTTTGAGGAGTGTATGGAAGTACAGATCCTCAGAGGCCAGAAGACAGAAAGCACGTTCTGTACCCTGTCCACCAAGCCCCAGGGGAGCAAACACCAAATCAATACCTGGGCTCCGAGGGAAGAATAAGAAATATGCAGGGAGCCCCCAACTTAGCTGTAGGTGTGCCAGCCGCCTGCTGCCAGAGCCATGGAGACCTGGGCTTCCCTCCTGACTCCTCAAGGGCTCCACAGTTACTCATGCCAGTTGTGCCAGCTCCTCTGGCCTCTGGGCATTGAGCTCAGTGAACGGGATGGAGGTGATTCCCTTTCCCTGCAGCGTCATGCCCTCCTCTTTTCTTCCTCTCCCAGCAGCAAGAAGGCCCAGAGGTACAGATTTCATAGGCTCAGGAAATCCCACTCAAGAGGTGCTGTTCTTGCAGAATTTCTCTGTTACTATTTTTTTTTCGTGTAAAGAGAAAAGAAAAAAAAAATCAAGGGAGCCTAAAATATAAGAGGAGCACCTGTTTCTTAGCAGTGTTTTATTCCACTGATTAAAAAAAGTAAATGAACTTCGGAAAATGAAGATCTAAAACTGAATCCATCCAGAATAGAAATTCTGTGCATACTGCGATTATTAAACAGTTGAAACAGTTTCAAAGTTTAACTTGTAAGAATATCAAAACCAAGGGACACAGGTGAGTCATGGAAGGCATTCATGGGTTCACCTGGAGGGGACTTAGTAGAAATGTGGAGCATTCACATGGAGTACAATACATGCAGAGAACTCTCCAGTAGATGCCCTAGGAGGAAGGCTGGCCCTACAGGGGTGCTGGGCTCTCCCCTACTGGCAGGTGTGGTTTAGAGAGGAAGTCAAGAGCCAAGAGGCACAGGCACATCATTCTCAAGGAATTAGCTCCCTAAATTCAGAGCTCCTGCATTGCACTGGAGCCAGCCTGGCCCTGTACTCTTCTGGTCTCCGTAAGACAGTGATAACTTTTGAAGGGTAGATGCAGCCATGGTGTTGGGTCCTCAGTCAGAAGTGGCTGGACCCAGACAACCCTAGGGGTACTGTGGCCTGGCTCCCTTTTCCTGCCATGCCTCCTCCAACCCAGCAGAACAGCCTCCTAATTCGTGTGTTATCAAGCCTGGGACTTCCTGCTTAAAACTCTCACAGTTCAGTCTTGTCATAGGACAGAAATCAGGTTGTTTAGCCTGGGCCTTAGGGTGCTTCAGCAAGCAGGCCTCCACCCCAAATTTGAGATCCTTTTAGGAATATGGGACTATAGGGGCCTGTAAGGAACACACACACACACACACACACACACACACACACACACACGCACATGCAGTCTTACTGCTTAGCCAGTGTCTTAGCCCATTTTCTGTCACTATAACAAAATCCCCAGAGCCAGTTAATTTATGAGGAACAGATACTTATTTGGTACACAGTTCTAGAGGCTGGAAAATCCAAGACCCCTGGCAGTGTCAGCTGCTTAGCATCTGGTGAGGAGTCTGCTCCTCTAAAGCATGGCTGAGGCCATCACAGGTCAACACGGAGTAAACATGCTCTTCTCATAAAGCCTCCACAACCTTCACGGGCATCCCAGCCCCGTGACCTCACCTAATCCCGAGTGCCTCCCAAAGGACCCACTTCCAAACCTGACAAATATAAAGATTTACAGAATTCAGTTTCCAACATGTGAACCTGAGGGATACCCTCAAACTATAGCAGGCCTTTGCTGTTGTCTGCTGGTGGACCTCTGCCCTTTTTCTCCCTACATCGTTAATTCATTCCCTTTGTAGAGCCTTACCCCAGAAGGACTATTCCACCCTTCCCAAAGCCAAGCTGTTTGCCTCTGGAAGCCCCTAACTGTTGCCTCTCTGCCCCTTAGACCAGGTCTTCCTCTTTGGGATGACTGCCCTGCCAAGGTCATAGTGGCCAAGGTGTGGGACAGGACAATGTGGTGGTGATATTGTCAACGTGATTGGCTTGAGAGATTAGTGAAGCACATGCATGGATGTGTCCGGGTGGGTCACGGGGGGTGTGAACTTGGGGACTAGCTTGTCCCTGGCCCTTCCCCTTCTGGTGTTCTCTCCCTGTGCTCTGCTGCTCAACTTCCAGAACTTACCAGCTTTGTGCTCCCCCATGCTTCTGCTGTGATGTTTCTGCTTTGAAATCGCCACATCTCCACGAACTGTACCCTCTGAAACCATCAGTTGAGATAGGCCTCTTCTCTTTTAAATTGTGAGTGTGAGATATTTTGTCCTAGAAATGAGAAAGGTGACCAATACAAAGGGGATTTCAAGTGGGTTCATCCATGAACCCTACTTTCTTAGGGTGCTAGGCCTTTATTTTTAGTTGTCTTCTATTTGCAATAGCAACAACTAAGAAATACTGGTGCTTGTAATTTTCAAAAACCACTTTAAGAAAAATATTAAGCAAGGAATAGTCCAAGTAACACTATGTTAATGAAAGTCCTTAGGATGGTGGGAGAGTGGCTCGTGTTTTGGATATCTATCCCAGCTGGGTGAGTCCTACCTTGACACATAGACCTCCACCCAACTGTCGCCACCTCCAGGAATGGGCACATCTCTTGGCCACCACTGTCTCCCCAAAGCCCAGCACACAGTCCACCCTGCCTTGTGACTGTCCTGAGCTGGCCCTATGTACTCCAGGCCCTCTCCCACACCCCGTACCTCTGGCTTGATTCAAAAGCAACTCCCTCATTGTCTGTGGTTCTTGTCCTTGGCTTTTGTCCAAGTGGAGACTGTGTCACCTGCCTGCATCTCACTGCTGGCACTCGCTTCACTGGCTGAGCTTGGGTTTCTGGGGCAGCTTCATAGAGCTTGTCTCAGGGAGGGCCCAGGCAGAGGCCCTGGGAGGACAAAGCTCAGTGACAGCTGCGGAGAGCTTGCCCATACACTTCTTGAGGTTTCCTCTTGTTCTCTTCTAGGAGTGGTTCTCACATGATGCCTGGCTTCGTGCAGCTTCCAGCCCTACTCTCCTGCACCCTTGCACAGGATGGATCAGTGGGTCCCCAACACAGGAGACGAGAACTTGTCTCATGCTGACGGCCTGTACCCTGGGCAGCTCCTGCAGCACACAGTGGGGAAGCTGAGTTGCTCTGAACATCTGGCTCATTCACTCACTCAGTCACTTTTACCCACTCACTCGTTCACTGAACATCTACAGAGCTCCTAACAATAGTAGCTAATCAGACAGGAATCTCGACTCAGCCTAGAGGCAAGGTAGGTTGTTATGTGGCCCTGTTGACTCCTGCCAGAGCTCAAGCTCCTTGCGTGCCTTGGGCTGCTGTGCCCGGAGGCAGCTG